>WOVY01004697.1:0-32915 GCA_013436015.1 Rhipicephalus annulatus
CGCTTTGTGCTCTCCGCCATCAGTTACCAAACAATTAGTTCTAGCATAAAATATCTAAGACAAGCTAGCACTACATAGATCCTGGAACTAATCGGAAAGAAAGTCGGTTGCCCAGTGACTCCTGATGATTTTGATACTGTGCATCGGGTCCCCACACATGTAAAAATCAACTAAACATCATTGCCAGGTTTCGGTCACGAGACAAACGTTCCAGTTTCCTTTCTGAAGCCCGTAAAGCCCGTCTTGCGACCCTCATCCCTCAATTTCAATGATTGCGAGGATTCACCCATTTTTATCAATGAACACCTTACTCCCGAAAAACAAGAGATTGCTCGGAAAGGCGCGCGGCTAAAAGAAAGACAAAAACTGGATGTTCGTGTGGACCGAGAAACTGTGTTATTAAGGCACGTAAAACAATCAACAGTCGTGTATTTCGGGTACTGACTGACCACGACCTTTCAATTTTGAAGAGTAGGCTACTTTCCTTGGCTTTGTAGCTTTCTCTCTTCTTCTGTAATGAATTGTGCTTCACCAGCACAGGTGGCGAAATGTTTAGGTAACGCGAATGTTTTCAGCGCAATACATTTCAATGCTCGTAGCCTTAAAAAGAACTGTAACAAGATTTCCACACTACTTCATACTTTGAACCATCATTTCTCTATTATCTGCTTCTCCGAAACCTGGCTTACTTGTGAAGATCGTGATATGTATGGCTTTGCCGACTATGGTTGCGAATACGATCATCGTAGTGGTAGCCCTAACGGGGCTCTGCCATTTTCGTTTCAAACCAGCTCTCGTATTGTCGACGCAAAGATCTAAGCATAAATGTTCCCAAATGCGAATCTGTCTGGGTTGAACTCGATCCAATTGATTCTTCAAATGTTAATAGGACAGTCTTTGGCTCCGTTTACCGCTCTCCTTCATCTAATGCAGCTGATTCTGCGATGCACTTTTTCTTGTGCTTGATAAGTTGTCTTTCGAAAACAAAAATGTGTTCATCATGGGCGACTTTAACATCAATCTTCTTGATTCTGCGAATCCTATCACTTCGATCTACACTAGTGCCTTTTGTAGCTACGGTTATGAGTCACTGATAAATACTCCTACACGTGTCGTAGATCATTCTTCCCATTCCCTCCTTGACCATATTTTTTCTAATCATGATTCCCCATAAAAGCTGGCACTATCGACTGCGATATTACCGATCACTTCCCCGGTTTTTTTTTACTTGCACAAGCAGGAAAAAAACAAAACTGAAACCTTCAAGCATTCTATATTTGATCGTGAAAAATTTTTAAACCTTGTATCAGAAATAGACTGGTCCAGCATATTCAATGTCTCGAATCCTGATATCGCTATACAAAATTTTCTGATGCAATGATCAATGCTGTCGGTGACTGTACAACAATAATAACTTCCAATAGGCGTTACGCTGCCCCTCGGTGCCCTTGGCTTTCCAATTCCCTTCTTCTTGCCTTGCGTAAAAAAGATAATCTATACAAAAAGATGAAGCCCAAATCTTTAAATTCTAATCTCCGAGCATGTTATAAACGCTACTCTCAAGTTCTGTGCTCGCTCCTTAAAGCCGCCAAGCGCCGCTACTACGACAATGAATTCAATAGGTGCGGTAACAACATAAAGAAAAAATGGAAGTTAGTTAAGGAATTCCTGAATTCCGCTACTCAGCACAAGCCCATCAAATCCATTGTTCAGGGCGACTCATCATTTACTGAACCTGCAGATATTGCTAATGCATTTAGCAATCATTTTTCGGGTGTATGCTCTCAACTTCCCTCGTGCCCTTATTCTTCTGACCTTTTGCGTTGCCCCAATCGTTTTTTCTATTTCCTACTTGTTCCGACGAAATCGAAGCTACCATTGCAGGATTAAAGACTACCGGGCCTGGCTTAGATGGTATTCATGGGTTCCATTTGAAACTTGTACGTCGACTTGTTGCGCCACTACTTTGCTATATATTCAACTTAATTTTTAAAACCGGATTATTTCCACAGTCCTTGAAATAGCAAAAATGTGTTCCTGTACTCAAAAAAGGTGACGCGCGCTTTATGGATAATTATCGACCCATTTCTATTCTTTCCTTTTTAGATAAGGTTCTAGAAAAACTTATTGAGACCCGTCTTTCCCGCTACCTTAAAAAATTCAACTTACTCACCCCCTCTCAGTTTGGTTTTCGTGCTGCCCTATCAACTATTATTGCGACTGCATGTCTAACAGATAAAATTAAGTCTTTCATTGATCACGGCGACGTTGCTGCTGCTGTTTTCATAGATTTTTCAAAAGCGTTTGACACCATTGACCATGACATTCTTTTCACTAAACTGGAGCGTTATGGCATTACGGGTCCTGCTCTAACTTTGTTACGCAGCTTTCTTTTAAACAGGCAACAAAGAGTTTCTGTTTCCACAGCAACATCACCCCCGGTCACAGTTAACAGAGGCGTTCCACAAGGCTTAATCTTGGGCCCACTTCTTTTTTAATTTACTATAATGACCTTCCTCGCTGTTTAACCTCTTCACAATGCGTACTATATGCTGACGACACTACCATCTTTAATTCCCACCGAAACATGTGTACCTTAACGCAAATGCTCCAAGCTGACCTATTTTCCCTCGAGCGATGGTGTCTCTTCAACAAGTTATCTATTAACGTTCTTAAAACTTGCTTTCTGCTTTTTAGTTCCCCGCAAAGAAAAATTTCCGAGTTCCCTTCCCTGTATATTTCCGGTATTAAAATTGAACATCGTCGTAGCACTAATTTTCTTGGCGTAATAGTCGATTCTCACCTTAATTTCATGAGCACGTAATCTTCATTTCAAAGAAAGTTATGTTCGGCATAAGAGTTCTGATTAGAGCTAGACCATACTTCAACTTGCAAACTCTCCTAACTTTGTATTACGCTTTTGTCCACAGTCACCTAAATTACTGCATTTCTTCCTGGGGTGGTACGTATCATACCCACATCGCCCCATTAATAACACTGCAGAAACAAGCGTTACGCATCATTACATTTTCCCATCGACAAGCAGAATCTTCCCCGCTGTTCTATCAGCTCCGTGTTTTGCCCCTTCATCATCTGTTAGGTACAGCATTGGTATTTTATTTTTTAACGTCTTGCACGATCACCTTGTCTTAGATATTCTCCCTCATTGCATCACTAATAATCTCAATTCAACGCGCTTTGCCTCACGCCAGAATCTCTTACTTCCGTGTATACACACTAACTACGGCAAACAAATGATTCTATTCTCGGCCATTTCACTCTGGAATTCACTTACCTCTGATAATAAATCTTCTAAATCACTTTGTGTTTTAAAACCAAACTAAAGACTTCCTTGTTAGTCAAAATAAAAGACTTCCTTGTTAGACTTCCTTGCTTAGTCAAACTTGTTGTTAGTCAAACAAGTTAATTCCTTGTTAGGCCCTTCTGTTTGATTCAAATCTAACTGTATTATCATGTCCTTTTTTTACGATGTATTCCTTGTTTTTAGTGTTCCTGCTTATTGTTCTAAAGGTTTTTTTTGTTTTCTTTTGTTTTTTTCATCTTTCTCTTTTTTATGCTGTGTTTATACTGTGTTTAATTGCTCACAATTGTATTTCAGTGTTGCCTGACGATTACCTTTTTTTTTCGTGGGAGGTCCCGCCTGCGGTTCTTACCTTGGGACCTCCCAGTGAATCTGTATCCATAAACTTTTTATGTTCGCACTTGATGAATAAAGAATTGAATTGAATTGAATTGAATTTTTCATGGCTGCATATACGTTTCTCGTCAGTACTTCACAGCTGGCATTAAAGGCGGCTTGCATTCCGTGACTTCCTTGCTCGAAGTTTTTTCTTTATGTTGCGAATTCACAACATTAGACAGTAAAGGGTTAAATGTTAGTGCAGGAACATTACTTTGGGTATAAGGCATGTGACACAGAAACATGACCATGCTGCCACAGATTGAAAGTTCTTCATAAAAAAAAATAAAAATTGTACCAGGTCCCAATTTTGTCCCAATCTGTGGGGCAAAACAAGACAGTGTGAAAAATATTTAATTTTTCAGTTGTTCCAGTTGAAGCACTTGCAATGCACTTCGTGGGCGCTCACGCAATTTTCCTAAGCCCACTTCTTGCACTCCGCTCATTGGATCCAGACAGACCCCATTACTTCAGAACTGCCTGCATATCAAATACCGTCAGTCTTTCTTTGTGCTGATGCCTTTTTGAACGCTTGCACTTTGTTGGATTATTTAAGGATGCAATCCTAGATATGTTCTTACACCTCTTTATGCCATTTTGGTACAGAACTGCATGGGCATTTTGAGGCTTACAATTTCATCAGGCCCCGCAGGGGCGCCTGCGCAAGTAGGCGTTTGGTGTGTAGCGACACCACGGACCCGAGCTAACGGGGGAGTTTCGACTCCCTCCCACGCCTAGCCGTGCGTGGCTTTGCAGTGTCCGGGGAAAAGGGGATCCTGGGGGTTGAGCCGACGCTGGGTGATTGGACCTTTAAGGCCCCCCGGCAGAGGCAACACACCCCTTTGGCCCCGGCTTCACGTAGACGGCACCCCTGGGCTGACCCACCCAGGGGAAATCGGCAGTCGCCTTTTCCTATCTCTCTCTCCCTACCGCTTCGTCTTTATCTCTCACTTTTTATCTGTCCTGTCTTCTCCTCTCTTCTGTTTCCTTCCAAACTTCCTGGCGGCTAGGGTTAACCCTGTGCAAATAGCCTACCTTGGTCTAGGCGCATTGGGTTATAGTAGCGTTGTACGGCTGGCGTCTGCAGGTTTTAGCACCCGCAAACTTGTAGCGTCCCCTCGTTGGGCTCCGTGGTGGGTGGCCGCCAACGCTTCTGAAGAAAATTAAACTGGAATGCATAGAGCGTTTCCCTTGTTAAAGGATCGTACCGCCTTAAAGCACGTACGCACCGAAGACTTAGGATTTTTCAAACCGATCAACTGAAAACTTCCCCCATTTTCATGTTATACATAGTGAGATAAGCAGCAAGCAAGCCAGAACTGTATCCCCCTTTGTAGTAGCCAGATGTCTCCCAGAAACTCTTGGAGCCGGGTACAAAGTTACCAAAATGGCCAGCGGAGACCTCCTCCTTGAAGTTCGAGGAAAAGAACAGTTCGAAAAGCTACAGAATCTTTCAACTTTTGGTGACACTCCCATCACTGTATCGCCAGACAGATCAATGAACACAACCCGTGGAGTAGTATCTGATGCTGATTTGCTCAGCTTGACTGAAGAGGAACTTCTGGAGGGGTGGAAGAGTCAGAATGTGACCAATGTACAAAGGATCACCATTAGAAGAGACAACAAGGCAACACCAACAAAACACCTAATACTCACGTTCACTTCCAGTAATCTCACAGAAAGTATTCAAACAGGCTACACAAAGACGTCGATCAGACCATACATACCTAACCCACGTCGTTGTTTCAAATGCCAGAAGTGTGGCCACGGCTCACAAAGCTGTCGTGGTCACCAAACTTGTGCACAATGTGGAGTGTCAGGCCACAATTCTGACAATTGCGAAGAACCATCCCACTGTGTGAACTGTGGTGGAAATCATGCCGCATACTCACGGTCTTGCTCATTTTGGAAATAAGAAAATTATCACATTGAAAATTAAAGAAAATATCACATTCAATGAAGCAAGACGAAGAGTGTCGCCATTTTATGGCACTACATATGCTGATGCGGCGCGTCAGGGGGCAACGCCGCACCAGCCCTCGCCACTCCTTCGGCCAGCACAGAGCGAGCCGACGGCTGTGGCACCTGCCCCAAGGCGGCAGTAATTCAGTCTACTCCGCCTCCTAGAGAATTGAGGCCGGAGACTCCAAGGTCATCTGGTCTCAAGGCCTCCCCTCACCAGGAGAGGCCTAAAACCCGAACCACGAGCTCGCATGTGCGGGCACCCAGTGCCTCTGAGGAGGCAATGGATACAACGGTACCCTTGGTACCAAAAGAGCGGGGCGCCTCCTTGGAGCGCGCCAAGAAAAATAAAAAAATCAATAACGGGGCCGGACAACCGTCCTGCCACCTGAATTAACGAGCTCACTCCAACACAGGATACTCTTGGTACACACAGCAGCATCTTTTCTTGTTTAAATATGCACAGAAATATTACAGTGCAACATCCGAGGCCTTCTTCGAAACCTCGATGACTTACAAAAACTCCTCCATGAACACAATCCAAGAGTGCTGTGTGTACAAGAGACACACTTAAAACGAACTAACACAAACTTTTTACGTAACTACATAATCTTCCGAAAGGATAGAGATGATGCCATGCTACCATCCGGTGGTGTAGCGGTTATAGTAAGTCAAGTATAGCATGCACACAATTACCCCTTCAAACTTCCCTCGAGGCGGTGGCTGTCCGAGCAGTTATTCTAAACAAACTTGTCACTGTCTGCTCTTCGTACATACCTCCGCAGCACCGTCTCGAAAAAACTTCAATTCCAGTCTTTAATAGACGAACTACCTGAACCTTATCTGGTCCTTGGGGACCTGAACGCACATAATGGTCTGTGGGGTGACTCTCGCTGTGATGCACGAGGTCGTCTCATTGAACAATTCCTCATTTCATCGGGTGCGTGTCTGTTGAATAGGAAAGAGGCAACATACTATAACCTTGCCAACAAAACTTACTCTTCCATAGACCTCAGTATCGCATCTCCTTCACTTGTACCATTACTTCATTGGAAAGTCATAAATAATCCATACGGAAGTGACCATTTCCCTTTAGTTTTGAGTACACCAATAATAAATGAATGTCCTCCACATGTTCCCAAATGGCTGGTAAACAAAGCCAACTGGGAACAATTTCAAAAGCTTACTTACCTAAATTGGACTGACATATGCGGATTAGGCATAGTAGAAGCTGTGCAGTATTTTACGGCTTTTCTTACTGATGCAGCAACCAAGTGCATTCCACAAACATCTGGACTGCCCGGCAAACGACACGTTCCGTGGTGGAACACACAGTGTCAGAATGCACGAAAGAAACAGAACAGGGCATGTAGGTTGCTGCGGAACTCGCCGACAGCGGAAAAGCTTGAGAGCTTTAAGAAAATAAAATCTCGAAGCAGGAGAATGCGTCAGCAGGCCAGAAAAGAAAGCTGGCACAAATTTTTATCAGGGATAAATTCATATACACAAGAGGCTAAAGTCTGGAACATGGTTCGTAGGGTAGCAGGAAGACAAGTACACTCACTCCCACTCGTAAACACACAGGGTGATAGCCTGGAAGATCAAGCGAACCTCCTCGGTGCACACTACAAGCAGGTGTCTAGCTCGTCGCACTGCACTGAAGCTTTCCAAAGACACAAAGCAAAGATGGAAAAGCAGAAACTAGACTCCAAGTGCACAAATTACGAGGAATACAACCAACCTGTCAACTTAGCTGAGCTACAAACATCACTAAACTCTTGCAATAATTCCGCTCCAGGCTACGACCGTGTCACATATGAAATATTGAAAAACCTGCCACTCAAAACGCGAAAAACTTTACTCCCTCTATACAATGCTATCTGGCTTTCAGGCACCATCCCTGCTTCCTGGAAAGAGGCCACTGTTATCCCTATTTTGAAACAGGGCAAG
The DNA here is from genome assembly GCA_013436015.1 of Rhipicephalus annulatus. Taxonomy (NCBI): domain Eukaryota; kingdom Metazoa; phylum Arthropoda; class Arachnida; order Ixodida; family Ixodidae; genus Rhipicephalus; species Rhipicephalus annulatus. The sequence goes on from WOVY01004697.1 coordinate 7,613, forward strand.
GACCCTTCCTCAGTTTCAAGTTATAGGCCCATTGCACTAACCAGCTGCCTTTGTAAACTTTTTGAAAAAATGATAAACCGCCGACTTTTACATTTCCTTGAAACACACAATCTGCTCGACCAATTTCAGTGTGGGTTTCGGGAGGGTAGATCCACCACCGACCATCTGGTGTGTATCGAGGCACAGATCCGAGACGCTTTCGTTCACAAACAATACTTCCTCTCAGTGTTTCTCGATATCGAGAAGGCCTACGACACAACATGGCGTTTTGGCATATAATGGACTTGTCTCACCTAGATGTGCGTGGTAGAATGCTTTCCATATTCGAGAGTTACTTGTCCAATCGGAAATTCCGCTTCCCTGTGGGCAGTATTCTCTCGCAAACAATTGTGCAAGAAACGGGAGTACCGCAAGGTGGTGTACTTAGTTGTACACTTTTCATTATTAAAATGAATTCCTTGCACCTGTCCATCCCCCGACACTTGTTCTATTCCACATATGTCGATGACGTCCAGCTTGGCTTCAAGTCATGCAACTTGGCAATGTGTGAGCGGCAGGTTCAGTTAGGTTTAAACAAGGTCTCCAAATGGGCAGAGGAAAACGGATTCCGGCTGAACCCAGGAAAAAGCACGTGCGTCTTGTTCTCCCGAAAGAGAGGCATGCACTCAGAACCCGACATTGAACTGAACGGCCAACGTCTGTCTGTGAATGCCGAGCATAAATTCCTAGGCTTAATCTTGGACAACAAGTTGACCTTCGTACCACACATAAAGTATTTAAAAACAAAATGTTTAAAAGCCATAAATGTTATAAAAGTATTGTCACGTACTACGTGGGGTAGTGACAGGAAATGCCTCATGCCCCGCAGGGGCGCCTGCGCAAGTAGGCGTTTGGTGTGTAGCGACACCACGTACCCGAGCTAACGGGGGAGTTTTGACTCCCTCCCACGCCTAGCCGTGCGTGGCTTTGCCGTGTCCGGGGAAAAGGGGATCCTGGGGGTTGAGCCGACGCTAGGTGATTGGACCTTTAAGCCCCCCCGGCAGAGGCAACACACCCCTTTGGCCCCGGCTTCACGTAGACGGCACCTCTGGGCTGACCCACCCAGGGGAAATCGGCAGTCGCCTTTTCCTATCTCTCTCTCCCTATATCTTCGTCTTTTGTTCTCACTTTACATCTTTCCTGTCTTCTCCTTACTTCATTTTACTTCCAATTTTTCCTGGCGGCAAGGGTTAACCTTGTGTGGCTATCCAAACTAGGGTAAACCATATTGGGTTATAGTAACTGCGTACTGCTGGCGTTGCGCAGACATGCCCATATGCTCTGCCACGTCCCCTCGTTGGACTCCGTGGTGGGTGGTAGGCGCCGTTACCGAAAAATACACATTTTCTCATGGGATCCCCGACCCCCTCTTTAACTGATCGTGCTTCGAAAAGGGTACGCACCGACGCAACTTTCCTACTTTGGCCCAAAAACAGAGAAACTTTCCCGAAATACCATGTCCTCCACTGCGAACAATCATCTACAAAAGCTAGAGCAATCTCATCCTTTCTTGTGGCCAAGTGCTTTAGAGAGACCATTGGAATCGGTTATAAGGCCACGAAGATGGCAAGTGGAGATCTGCTTCTCGAATTGAAAGACAAGGAACAGCACAATAAACTCTCGCACCTTGTAGCCTTTGGTAACATCCCCGTCTCTGTGAGCGCACATCGTACCATGAATACAGTGAAGGGCGTGGTATCGGACGAAGATTTGATGACACTGAGTGAAGAAGAGCTTCTTGATGGATGGAAGGACCAAGGTGTAATACATGTCCAGCGCATCAAAATCAGACGTAACAACAACAAAATAGCAACAAAGCACTTAATACTCACCTTTAACTCAACTACTTTACCTGAGTCTCTCGAAACTGGTTATATAAAACTCCATGTCCGACCCTTCATTCCAAACCCGAGGCGTTGTTTCAAATGCCAGCAATTTGGTCATGCATCCCTGAGCTGCCGAGGGCAGCTGATCTGTGCTAAGTGTGGCACAACTGGCCACAGTGCTGATGAATGTAGTCATGATGAGGTCCTCTGTGCTAACTGCGAAGGTAGTCACCCCGCATACTCCAGAGCGTGCCCAGCCTGGAAAAAAGAAATAATAGCTATAAAAGTAAAGGAAAATATCACATTCAGGGAAGCAAGACAATGGATGTCGTTAACATTGGCACTAAAAACACCTTTCGCCGAAGTGGTGCAACGAGGGGCGGCACCACAAAGGCCCTTGGCAGTTGCCCGGACCGCGCCTAGCGTGCCGAGGCCAATGCCACAAGCCCCTGCGGCGGGAGCGGCCAGCGCCGCCCTGCCCACACTCAGCCTGTCCACACCAGCGACCTCTACAAGCTCTGGCAGCAGCCAGGGCAATCACGAGGCCAAGGGGGCTCCATCGACCCCCCGCTCGGTGGGGACAAAGACTTCGTCGACCGAGGCGAAGTCTAAGTGACACACAGATCGCTTTTTAGAGCAGGTGTCCAGTGCCTCGCAAGAGGCTATGGACACCAGTTCAAGCCAAACGGCGCAGGAAGCGCCGAAGGAGCGGCGAGCTTCACTCGACCGCCCCAAAAAGGACAGAACGCCGATTACAGGACCTGACAAAGGCCCTGTAAAATGAGTTAATCTCTGTCTTCTTTGCACACAACACTTTCTCCCTTTTTTTCCCACTATGGACAAAATCATGTGGGTGTGGCGGACCAGGCCTCGCCATGCTGCCTAATAAGCCGTTCCTCTGCGTTATGCAGGTCCTACTGGCGCAGTTGGCCGCTCTTCAGTCGGTCGGGATTCAGCCGGACGGGACTCAATTCGATGCACGCGCGGATCCAACAGTCCTACTGGCGCAGTTGGCCGCTCTTCAGTCGGTCGGGATTCAGCCGGACGGGACTCAATTCGATGCACGCGCGGATCCAACAGTACGATTTGCACCGCATCGTCAGTGCTACTGGCCTCACGTTATCAACCCGCCATACCACGTGACTCCTTCAGACGCCTTTATAAGAGCCATGCCGCATCGCTTCAACTTCAGTGGGTGTGGCGGACCAGGCCTCGCCATGCTGCCTAATAAGCCGTTCCTCTGCGTTATGCAGGTCCTACTGGCGCAGTTGGCCGCTCTTCAGTCGGTCGGGATTCAGCCGGACGGGACTCAATTCGATGCACGCGCGGATCCAACAGTCCTACTGGCGCAGTTGGCCGCTCTTCAGTCGGTCGGGATTCAGCCGGACGGGACTCAATTCGATGCACGCGCGGATCCAACAGTACGATTTGCACCGCATCGTCAGTGCTACTGGCCTCACGTTATCAACCCGCCATACCACGTGACTCCTTCAGACGCCTTTATAAGAGCCATGCCGCATCGCTTCAACTTCAGTGGGTGTGGCGGACCAGGCCTCGCCATGCTGCCTAATAAGCCGTTCCTCTGCGTTATGCAGGTTAGTGTTTATTATAGCTCTATCAAAAGTGACTATCGTGGCCTCCTGGTCCTGCCATGCCCACGCCAGTGTCTTGAAATTTTATGCAATGTTTTTTGTGCATGCAAACTTTTGTTATGTGGGGATGTTGAGTTGAACCCTGGGCCGAGCACTGAAGCCTTATTGACTAAACTGCTAGAAGGCCAAAATAAGTTGGTCACAGAGATGGCTACTTTGAGGGATCAGCAGTCCAACATGGAAAAAATGATTTCAGACCTTAACAAGCGTTTTCTCGAATTTGGAATGCATATCGATCGAATAGATGGCCTAGAACAGGCGGTCAAATCGCTACAAGCGAAGGTAGCTGACATTGATGATAGGAGCAGGCGTTCAAACCTGGTTTTGTTTGGCATTCAGGAGGGCAGCACTGAAACTGAGACAACTCTTCGCGCTGAGGTGATTGACAACCTTTTTTGGGACAAGCTAAACGTAAGATGCAGCTCTGTTGCAAGAATCCACCGCATTGGAAAGCCGGGTAAAATGAGGCCAGTAATTGTATCCTTTCAAAATTATAACGAAAAGCAGGAAGTTCTTAAAAATGCACGAAAGTTAAAGGGAACAAAAATTTCCATTCAGAATGACTATTCGGTGGATACTCTAAGGAAACGCAAGCTTTTATGGCAAAGTGCCAAAGAGGAAAAAAAACAGGGCAAGAAAGTGATTCTTCTGCATGATAAACTGCGAATAGATAACGAACTATACGTATGGGATGATGTCACACATTCGAGGGTAGAACTGGTTACTCGGCGAAAAGTTTCCTCCAGGGATTGACAGATACCTTCTCGCCTTGAGGAACTGCGCCTCTTAAATATCAATGCGCGTAGCATTGTGAACAAAAGTGATAATCTTGAAGCTTTAATCTTGGGATACAGCCCTCATGTTGTTGTGATCACTGAAACTTGGCTCCGAAGTGAAGTTCACGACAACAGTATATTTCCGCCTTCGTACCAAGTATTTCGTCGAGATAGAAGTTCAAAAGGATGTGGCGTTGCCGTCCTGATTAAACAAAACATTTCAGCAGCACTTTCAAAACAAATCAATAACCATGAAACTATTACCTTGAAATTGTCATGCTGGGGCTTTTCCTTAGTACTAGTAGCCATTTATCGCCGTCCCGATGCTCCACCGGAGTTTTTGCAGGATTTATGTGATCACGTCTTGGGTTTTAGACAACAAAAAATAATTATTGCTGGTGATTTCAACCTTCCTGGTGTAAATTGGGAGAACCCGTTTGCTTCTAATGAACCCAGTGCCCATGTTCACAGTGTACTGGACTTATTGATGTGCTGTAATTTGGAACAGGTGGTTAGACAACCTACTCGTGTTCAGGGTAGTTCCTCTTCTATATTAGATCTTGTTTTTTTGAGCCGATGCATGACCGACTTTTCTGTGACAATTGAACCTGGTCTTTCAGACCACTATATGGTGAAGTGCGTATGTCACTTCTTGACAAAGAAAAGTGCTCCTTCTAAAACTGTCGCAGTCAAAGATTACCTTCATGCAGCGGATGAAAGCGTCTTAGACTTTCTTGACATAAACTTGAGCAATTTTGGTGGGTCTGATGTTTCTGAGCTATGGGAGACATTTAAAAGGTTATGTCTATACTGTATAGATCATTTTGTGCCAAATAAAATGAAAAGGATCGCGAAAAAAAATCCGTGGATCACCCGTGACATCTTGCATCAAAAAAGGAAACTAAAACGATTACGACGTCACCGCGCATCTCAGACAACTATTCACACAAACCAGACACTTTTAAACCAGTCTATCCGATGTGCTAAGCAATTTTATTTTCAACACACTCTACCAGACTTCATACGGACGGCTCCTGATAAATTCTGGTCGCAATTATCTCGCAAGAAAGAAGGTACTCTTCAAATAATTCACAATGATATAATCGTTGCAGATGAAACAAGCATAGCGACACATTTCAATGAGTACTTTCAAAGCGTTTTTCAAAAAGATTGCGACAGCGCACGGGCTTCTGCTACCTCTCCTTATCTCGACGCAGACATCGTGTCCCTATCTGGTGTTGTATCTATGCTTCTGAATTTAAAGACTAAAGCTTCGCCTGGTCCCGATAACATTCACAACGCGTTTCTGCGTCGATACGCTGAGATGGTTGCTAAATTCCTTGTGATCATTTTCCGCGCCTCCCTGTCTTCTTCTTCTGTTCCGATAGATTGGAAAATAGCGCGAATTGTACCAATATTCAAATCAGGAGATAAATTATTGATTACAAATTATCGCCCTATATCTATTACTTGTTCTTGTTGTAAGCTTCTCGAGCACGTCATAGCTAACTACATCACTAATTTTCTTAATGAGAACAATATATTAACCCCATTTCAACATGGGTTCAGAAAAGGTTTGTCCACTGTTACTCAACTGGTCACAGTCATACATACTTTCGCATCTGTTCTTGATAAATCCGGGCAAATTGATGTTATTTTCTTAGACTTTAGGAAGGCTTTTGATTTAGTTCCCCACAATAAACTGATTTTCAAACTCAAAAATATTGGCCTTCCAGAGTTTATTGTAAATTGGGTATCCGCGTACTTGTCAAATCGAACACAATTTGTTGATATAAATGGTCACTGTTCATCCAAACTTCAGGTTACATCAGGTGTTCCTCAGGGAAGTGTTTTAGGGCCCCTACTTTTTTTAATCTATATAAATGATATTGTTGAAGTTGTACCTGAATATGTCGGAATAAGGCTATTTGCCGATGATTGCGTGCTGTACAAGGAAATAGTTACCATGAATGATCAACAGCTTTTAAATACCTGCCTTGATAACGTTTACCAGTGGTGTAAGCAATGGGATATGAAGCTAAACTCAGACAAAACAGTGTACATGAACATCACTAGAAAGAAAAACTTCTCTTCTTTTCCATATGCGCTACAAACTCACGTACTCAAGGAGGTCAGTGTGTATAAGTACCTTGGCGTAACGATAACCAAAAATCTAAGTTGGAATATGCATGTATCGAACATTTGCGCATCCGCCTTCCGAAAGCTATGCTTTCTCAAGTACAAACTTCGTTTTGCCCCGTCATCAGTGAAGCTGTTAGCCTATAATACCATCATTAGACCTACTCTCGAGTATGCGTGCATCATTTGGGACCCATACACTAGAAAAAACATTCATGCCATAGAAATGATTCAACGTAAATGCATCAGGTTTATATTTTCTAAGTACCGCATGACAGACTCCCCTACAGCTATCATGAAAGAAAATAATATACAAGAACTCCAACTTCGTCGCAAAATTCTGAGATTAAAATTTCTTTTTCAGTTAAAACACAAACATTTCGCACTAGATGCCTCTACGTTTATACAACCACTGACGTCACGAGAAACTAGAAATCGCCATGCTGCGTCAATAACACCATTCCAGACACGTACCAACACATTTAAGTTCTCTTTTTTTCCTAGGACCATTGTAGACTGGAACGCTCTGCCGTTTGAGTCGTTACAGAACATTGAACACTTTGATTTTATCACTTCATAACGTTAAGCCCCAAAATGCTCCTATCGCTGCGCCATATGTTTATTGCGAATATGTATTGGTGTGTATAGTTTTGTGTAAATATACTTAATTTGGTCACGAATTGTTACCAATTTATGTGGTGAAAATTGCTGTTGAATATTAATTGTCATGCGTACATTTATTAATTTTGTGTGCCTTGACTGCTGATTACTTGTGATTTTTTTTTTTTTTTTTTACAAGTGCTCATTTCCACTCCTGCATGGGCTCTGAAGTGAGCCTGCAGTATTCTGTAAATAATAATAAAATAATCATACAGTGGAACGTAAGGGGAATACTTAGAAATTTAGATGACGTCCAAGAGCTTCTGTGTAAGTTTAACGCGAAAGTGCTATGTGTGCAAGAAACGCACTTAACTCCTAAACACAAGGACTTCCTACGACAATATATTATTTTCCAAAAAGACCAGGAGGATCCTGTCATACCATCTGGCGGTGTAGCCATTATAGTCGATCGTAGTATAGCATGCCAGCATTTGAAGCTCCAAACGGCCCTGGAGGCAGTGGCCATTCGAGCTGTACTTTTTAACAAACTCATTACCATATGTTCTGTGTACATACCACCGCATCAACAGCTACACAGACGTGATCTGGAATCATTATTAGATGAACTCCCAGAGCCATTTCTGGTTCTAGGTGATTTTAATGCACACAATGTCTTGTGGGGCGATGCTCACTGTGATGCGCGAGGACGTCTCATTGAGCAGCTCCTTTTCTCTTCTAGTTTATGTCTTTTAAATATGAAGGAGCCTACGTATTTTAGCCTTGCAAACAACACATATTCCTCCATAGATCTTAGCATTTAATCACCGTCTCTTTTACCTGTTTTTAGGTGGAACGTTCTTAAAAACCCTTATGGGAGTGATCACTTCCCAATCATCCTGAGTGCGCTGAACAAAGATCAACTACCCCCGCAGGTTCCTCGATGGAAGATTGACTCAGCTGATTGGGAAGGGTATAGAACTCTTACACACATGACATGGACCGAGCTGTCTGCCCTGACCATAGGTGACGCTATCACGTATTTTACAGCTTTTATACTTGATGCTGCAACTAAATGTATCGCCAAAACGAGTGGCATGTGTTCTAAATGGAGAGTCCCATGGTGGAACGACGCATGCAGGAAAGCACGGACCACTCAGAACAAAGCATGGGCGTTGCTTCGCGATTCCCCTACAGCAGAAAACCTGGAAAATTTCAAGCGGGTCGAATCGCAGGCAAGGAGAACGCGCCGACAAGCTAAGCTAGACGAGAGAGCTGGACAGGGTTTATATCGAGTATCAACTCGTACACAGATGAGGGAAAAGTGTGGAATAAGATAAAGAAAATTAAGGGCCAACAAACGTATTCTCTTCCACTAGTTAATAGCCTCGGGGAAAGCTTGGAGGATCAAGCCAACTTTCTTGGCACACATATCGAGCTCCTCACACTACTCCGAATCCCTCCAGAATTACAAGGCACGAATAGAAAAACAAAAGTTAGAAAGAAAATCCGCAAGAAATGAGGCATATAATGCACCATTCTGCTTAGCAGAACTGCGAACAGCACTCAGCTGCTGTAATGCATCCACCCCAGGTCCTGACAACGAAATGTACGCGATGCTGAAGGAACTACCCGCCGAAACTAAAGAAACCCTCCTCTCTCTTTATAATCGCATATGGTTTTCAGGTGTGATCCCCTCCTCCTGGAAGGAGGCTGTTATAATTCCAATTTTGAAGCAGGGAAAGGATCCCTCTGCTGTATCAAGTTACAGACCTATAGCGTTAACAAGCTGCCTGTGCAAACTATTTGAAAAAATGATTAATTGCCGCTTACTCCACTACTTAGAAACAAACAATTTGCTCGACCCATTTCAGTGCGGGTTTCGAGAAAGTAGATCCACCACAGACCACCTTGTTCGTATCGAGGCACAGATCAGAGACGCCTTCGTCCATAAACAATATTTTCTCCCTGTGTTCCTCGATATCGAAAAGGCTTATGATACAACATGGCGTTTTGGAATTCTAAGAGACCTGTCCCACCTTGGTGTGTGCGGAATAATGTTTCACATAATTGAAAGTTACCTGTCAAACCGAACATTCCGTGTCCGTGTGGGCAGTGTTCTCTCCCGAACATTTTTCCAGGAAACAGGCGTGCCACAAGGTGGTGTACTTAGTTGGACACTTTTTACTATCAAAATGAATTCCTTGCACTTGTCCATCCCCCGCAATATGTTTTATTGTACATATGTTGACGACGTTCAGCTTTGCTTCAAGTCATGCAACTTGGCAATGTGTGAGCGGCAGGTTCAGCTGGGTTTAAACAAGGTCTCCAAATGGGCAGATGAAAACGGATTTCGACTTAACCCACAAAAAAGCACCTGTGTCTTGTTCTCTCGAAAGAGAGGCATGCATTCGGAACCTGACATTGAACTGAACGGTCAACGTCTGTCAGCCAATGCGGAGCATAAATTCTTAGGCCTTATCTTCGACAACAAGTTGACCTTCGTATCGCACATCAAGTATTTAAAAACAAAATGTTTGAAAGCCATGAATGTTATAAAAGTGTTGTCACGTACTACGTGGGGTAGTGACAGGCAATGCCTGATCAACCTGTATAGATGCCTCATTCGCACCCGCTTAGATTACGGGGCCGCTGTTTATCACTCTGCGACTCAAAGTGCTTTGAAGATGCTGGACCCCGTGCACCATTTGGGGATCCGCCTTTCTACGGGTGCTTTTCGCACCAGCCCCGTAGAAAGCCTTTATGTTGAGTCAAATGAGTGGTCGCTTCATCTCCAGAGAACTTACATGTCCTTTGTTTATTTTCTTAAGGTGAAAGCAGACGAGAAGCACCCCTCATACTCTACTATTATTGACTTGTCGAGCTCCATTCTGTTTCAAAACAGGCCTTCGATGGGGCAGCCCTTCTCAGTTCGCCTGAAGGGTCTAGCTGAGGACACTGGAGTGTCACTTGAACACATTTTAATGGCTCCTGTAGCATACCCCCCACCGTGGCAGTGGCAGACTATAGATTGCGATGTGTCATTCCTAGAAGTTACTAAACATGCACCTATTGCCCATATCCGAACATATTTCCTGGAACTTCAACACAAATACACACGTCCTGAGTTCTTTACAGATGCCTCTAAGACCAACTCCTCTGTGTCCTACGCTGCTGTTGGCCCTTCCTTTTCGGATGCTGGCCCTCTACATCCAGGCACAAGTATCTTCACAGCGGAAGCTTTTGCGATACTTGTAGCAGCTAAACACATTAAACAATTACAAATACAAAAAGCAGTAATTTATACAGACTCCCTCAGTGTGGTAACGGCTCTGCACAGTCTTAAAAAACAAAAAAATCCAGTCCTCGTCTCACTTTACTCCTTTTTGTGCACACTCTACACTCACAAACAACATGTTGTAGTGTGCTGGGTGCCAGGGCACCATGAGATCCAAGGCAACGTGAGGGCGGATCAGCTCGCTGCATCCGTCCATGAGAGCACCGCCATTACATTCATATCAATTCCGGCCCTTGGTCTTGAGCCGTCTCTCAAACGAAACCTCAGGGACTACTGGCAGAGCAAGTGGGATACACACACACAAAACAAACTACACGTTATCAAGCCACACCTTGGCCATTGGCCACCAGTATCAAAATCACGTCTAACAGAGGTAACACTAACAAGACTCAGGATAGGACACATATACACGACACACACACATCTTTTGTCCGGTGGTGATCCACCATTGTGTGATAAATGTGGTGAGGCATTAACAGTTCTTCATGTTTTAATTCAATGTAAACATTTAGACACTCTAAGAAGGCAACACTTCCCACTATCCTACCGACAACATATACCTTTACACCCTGCAATGTTCGTCGGTAGGGAACCGCTTTTTAGTCACAAATCATTATTAGCGTTTTTAAAGGAAATTCATAATTTTCATATCATATACCCGGGCATACCGTAGCACGACCTCTCTAGAGAGGTTTTCGCTGCGGTGGCTACACAGGAAAGCACTTGCCTCACGGCCCTTGCACGCAAGGGTACTAACGTGTGAGGTACTTGTGCTAATGCCATACATGTCCACCATCGTTTTTCATTATCACCAACTTTTGTCACCTATTCACACCATGCACACCTTTCACGGCATAGTCATGATTTTATTACTTGTATGTTTTTACCCGCTTTACTGCGAGGAATTTTATGGCCCTTATACAGCCGCTTATCACAACCATTGTCCACATTCCTGTCTCGCGAACTGGCGCTCTTTGGCCATCAAATGGCCCTTGCGCCAAAAAACACCATATATCATCAACTAATCGCCCCTCCAAGAGGTGGCGCACCGATGCAATTTTTGAGTTTGTTCCAAACAAAAAAGATAACTTCCCCAAATACCACATAATTCCCTGTGAAAAGTACAGAAAAGAAAGCTAGATGTATTTCACCTTTCCTTGTGTCCAAATGTCTCATAGAAACGCTGGGCGCAGGCTACAAGGCCACAAAGACTGCCAGTGGTGACCTGTTACTCGAATTAAAAGACAACGCACTGTACCGGAAACTACATAAACTCACAGCATTTGGGGATCAGCCTATCACAATCACACCACATCGAACCTTGAACACAGTGAAGGGTGTTGTATCAGATGGAGACCTACCTGATGGACCTCTCTGATGAACTTCTAACAGGCTGGAAAGAGGGAAACGTCATTCGGGTGCAGCGCATCAAAATAAGAAGAGAGAATAAGGAAATTCCAAAGAAGCACATCATACTAACTTTCGAATCTAGCACCCTCCCAACTGAAATAGCAACAGGATATCTTAAACTGCCAGTTAGACCATACATACCCAACCCGAGGCGCTGCTTTAAGTGTCAGAGGTTCAGGCACGGCTCCCAGAGCTGCCGAAGACAGATTACCTGCGCGAAATGCGGCACCAAAGGTCATACCGCTGACGATGACTGTCAGCTACAAGTGCACTGCGCAAACTGTGAGGGTGACCATCCTGCATATTCCAGGTCATGCGTGGCCTGGAAAATGGAAAAAGAAATTATTAGTACAAAGTTTAAATTGAACATAAGCTTCCGTGAAGCGCGGCAGCGCGTTTCCCCGCATTTTTCTGGGAACACATCGTATGCCGAAGTGGTGCGAGGGGGGTCGGCACCACTTCGGTTTTCGGCAATGCCTTGGACCACGCCCAGCTAGCCGAGGCAAACGCCACAAGCCCCCATGGGGGAGCAGCCTCGGCTGCCCCACCCTCCTTGTATACAGCCCCACCGAAGGCTCCTGTGAACCTTGGCAGCAGCCAGGGCACCACACAAACTAAAGAGGTCCCATCGACCTCCAGCCCGGTGGGGTTTAAGGCTCCGTCTGTCACGACGAAGCCTACAACGAAAACATCATCTGTCGCCTCTCCTGAGGCGATGGACACATCAACTGCACCGGCGCAGACTGCGCCAAAAGAGTGGCGGGGTTCCCTCGACCGCTCTAAAAAAGACAAAACGGTAATACAGGGCCTTCTAAAGGCTCTGTAAGATAAGTCACTTCTCTCTTTAGACACCAGCCACACTCATTTCGTACACACAGCACTTCTTTACTCCCATAATAGAGACACAAATTATACAATGGAACGTCAGAGGACTACTTCGAAACCTCGACAATGTCCAAGAACTTCTAAACAAACATTCTCCAAAGGTGCTGTGTGTACAGGAAACACACTTAAAATCCAAGAATACAAATTTTTTGCGTCAATATGTTGTCTTTCGAAAGGACAGAGATGATGCTGTGGCATCATCTGGTGGTGTGGCCATTATTGTTGTCGAGGAGTAGCATGTAGCCATCTACCACTACTAACATCCCTAGAGGCAGTGGCTGTTCGAGCAGTTCTATTGAATAAGCTCGTCACCATCTGCTCTCTATACATACCGCCGCAACACCGCCTGGAAAAACATGATTTTCACTCTTTAATAGACGAGTTACCAGAACCTTATCTGGTTCTAGGGGACCTGAATGCGCACAGCGGTTTATGGGGTGACTGTCGATGTGATGCACGAGGTCGTCTCATCGAACAGTTCCTCTTTTCATCAGGTGCTTGTCTGTTGAATAGGAAACAGGCAACACATTATAACCTTGCAAACAATACTTACTCCTCCATAGACCTCAGTATCGCATCTCCTTCACTTGTACCATTACTTCAGTGGAAAGTCATAAATAACCCATACGGAAGTGACCATTTTCCTTTGGTTTTGAGTACACCAATAATACATGAATGTCCTCCACATGTTCCCAAATGGCTGATAAACAAAGCTGACTGGGAACAATTTCAAAAAATTACTCACTTAAGTTGGACCGAAATATGCGGATTAGGCATAGATGAAGCTGTGCAGTACTTCACGGCCTTTCTTACTGACGCAGCAGCCAAGTGCATTCCACAAACATCTGGACTTCCCGGCAAACTACACGTCCCGTGGTGGAACGCTGAGTGTCAGAATGCGCGAAAGGAACAGAACAGGGCATGGAGGTTGCTGCGGAACTTGCCGACAGCGGAAAACCTTGAGAGCTTTAAGAAAATAAAATCTCGAGGCAGGAGAACGCGTCGGCAGGCCAGAAGAGAAAGCTGGCACAAGTTTTTATCAGGGATAAATTCATATACACAAGAGGCCAAAGTCTGGAACATAATCGCCTCGCAGGGGCGCCTGCGCAAGTAGGCGTTTGGTGCGTAGCGACACCACGGACCTGAGCTAACGGGGGAGTTTCTACTCCCTCCCACGCCTAGCCGTGCGTGGCTTTGCCGTGTCCGGGGAAAAGGGGATCCTGGGGGTTGAGCCGACGCTGGGTGATTGGACCTTTAAAGCCCCCCGGCAGAAGCAACACACCTCTTTGGCCCCGGCTTCACGTAGACGGCACCCCTGGGCTGACCCACCCAGGGGAAATCGGCAGTCGCCTTTTCCTATCTCTCTCTTCCTACATCTTAGTCTTTTCTCGTCTTTAAATCTGTCCTGTCTTCTCCTCTCTTCTGTTTACTTCCAAACTTCCTGGCGGCTAGGGTTAACCCTGTGCAAATAACCTACCTTGGACTAGGCGCATTGGGTTATAGTAGCGTTGTGCGGCTGGCGTCTGCAGGTTTTAGCACCCGCAAACTTGTAGCGTCCCCTCGTTGGGCTCCGTGGTGGATGGCCGCCAACGCTTCTGAAGAAAATTAAACTGGAATGCATAGAGCGTTTCCCTTGTTAAATGATCGTACCGCCTTAAAGCGCGTACGCACCGAAGACTTCGGCTTTTTCAATCGATCAAATGAAAACTTTCCCCATTTTCATGTCATACACAGTGAGATAAACAGCAAGCAAGCGAGAACTGTATCCCCCTTTGTAGTAGCCAGGTGTCTCACTGAAGCTCTTGGAGCCGGGTACAAAGTTACCAAAATGGCCAGCGGAGACCTCCTCCTTGAAGTTCGAGAAAAAGAACAGTTTGAAAAGCTACAGAATCTTTCAACTTTTGGTGACACTCCCATCACTGTAACCCCCGCAGGGGCGCCTGTGAAACCAGGCGTTTGGTGTGTAGCGACACCACGGACCCGAGCTAACGGGGGAGTTTCTACTCCCTCCCACGCCTAGCCGTGCGTGGCTTTGCCGTGTCCGAGGAAAAGGGGATCCTGGGGGTTGAGCCGACGCTGGGTGATTGGACCTTTAAGGCCCCCCAGCGGCGGCAACACACCCCTTTGGCCCCGGCTTCACGTAGACGGCACCCCTGGGCTGACCCACCCAGGGGAAATCGGCAGTCGCCTTTTCCTATCTCTATCTCCCTACATCGTCGTCTTTTGTTCTCACTTTACATCTTTCCTGTCTTCTCCTCACTTCATTTTACTTCCAATTTTTCCTGGCGGCAAGGGTTAACCTGGTGTAAATATCCAAACTTGGATAGATATCGGCAGCAGTGGCGACGTGCTGTTATGGCCCGGTGCTGAATTATTTCTTCGTGTTTACAGGATTACCTGCATCACTACTGACGCGCAACGCAACATATCAAGAGACCGGAACCACACTTCTGGAAACTACCGAGAAGATTACACCAATCAACGTGACCCCTACGTCACCACGAAACGCCTACAAAAGGAGCCTGACATCGATGGAACAGACCACACTTACTCGGCAGCAGTGGCGACGTGCTGTTATGGCCCGGTGCTGAATGATTTCTTCGTGTTTACAGGTTAGTTTATTCTTTGTATACCTAGTGCTCATTAAGCCCGTGGTTGCCGCTGCTGCTGAGTAACTCGCCTCTTGAGTGTCTCTTGTGTCGTGAGCTTGTGTTAGCACGCACAATGCCAGAAACTTGTCTTGCCTGCCATAAATCATTTCATGGCGAAGAGCAGTACTTGTTATGCTGCGAATGCAACTCTCATTACCATGTTGGAAATTGTTCCGGGGTATCACTATCCGCGTATCGAAAAAAGACAGACGCCACAATAAAAACCTGGAAATGCGCTACGTGCAAAACCACAAAGCCTCGAGGAAGTCATAACACAACAAATTTCAACGACGAAACTGAAGTGGACCTTTCTCGTGAAATCAACGAAATACACCGCAAACTTGCTGTGCTTATTGAAATGAAAGTGAAAGTAGATGCACTAGATGAAATTAAGGCAACTGTTGACAGCGTCGAACAAGCAGTGCAGGAGATGGCTAAGAAATACGATGAGGTCATTTCGCAGATGAAACAGCAGAATGCCGATATTACAGGACTAAAAAAACGCGTGGAAAAACTTGAGGTCAAAGTGAACGATTTCGAAATCGGAAAGCTGAAACAAGAGCTTAATGACTTGGATCAGTACAGCCGACGACTAAATTTAGAAATACACGGTATGCCCTATCATGCAGGAGAGAATTTGCTTGACAAACTTAATAGGCTAGCAGATGACCTTGACGTCCCACATCTTTCTGACCAGGATGTGGAAGCCGTTCATCGACTGCCACCCAAGAGAAAAAACTGATAATGCAAGCAAAACAGAGACGGTTCCGCCCATTTTGGTTCGGTTTTTTTCGCGAAAGATTAGGGACAGCTGGCTAGCGAAGAAAAGTGAACTGAGGAAAACTAAATCAAAAATATTTCTGAATGAAAACCTAACAGCGCAAAACAAACAGCTTTTCTGGAAGATGAAAACAAGAGCAGTTGAACGAGAATATCAGTTTGTGTGGCATAAGAGTGGTAAATTGTTTGTTCGCCGTAGCCCACGCGATCGTGTAATTCGGATTATCACGATGGATGACCTCGAAAAGATAAAATAGGGCTCTCATGCATGCTGCTTGTCATTGCACGTGACGTATAAAAATGGCAAGGTTCAATAAATATTATGATAAGGACGCTTTTAAGGCTTCCGCCGCATCATGCTCTAGAAACGATTTGTCTATTCTGCATTTAAATGTGCAAAGCTTGAAAAGTAAGGAAGAACGCGTTTGCATGCTTCTTGATGATTTTAAATACAACTTTGACATTTTAGCCTTTTCTGAAACATGGTTCACCGATGAATATGAGGTACAATTCCCAGGTTACAGATGTACAACCGTATCCAGAAAAGAAAAGCGAGGAGGCGGGGTAGCATTTTATATCAAAAACGATTTGCATTTCGAAACTGTGACAGAGTTTTCAGTCGTAAACCCACACTACGAATCCCTCATGATGAAGTGCTACCATACTGCAATTGTGGTAATTTATAGGCCGCCCTCTGGTGCCATAGATGCCTTTTTTAACTTTTTAGAACGTATGTTGAATTTTTGTTCCGAACTCGGTCTGACTATTGTTACGACGGGTGACTTCAACATCAATATGCTGTCTCTAGAACGCAACAAACAAGTTCTTCTTGATCTATTTCTCTCTTACGGCCTAGAAAATGTAATTGATGTACCGACAAGAGTAACAGATGTCTCCGAAACTCTAATTGATCTATGTTTTATCCCACAAACGAATGTCATAGAAGCAGGTGTCTTGATATCTGATGTCAGTGATCACATGCCAATTTTTGTTTTCTTCAACCCTCATTCAAAAACACATAGAATGCGTGCCAATAAAGCTTTTAAACTTAGAAAGATTAACAAAAGCAATGTTGCTGCTTTTCAAACGGCTGTTAGTGAAACCTCATGGTCTTATCTGTATCAGTTAACGGATCCTGTCATTGCTTACAATTATTTTATCAATCACCTTAAAAAACTTTATGATGAAGCATTTCCTGTAACTACTATCAAACAAAACAAGAAATGTAGGAAACCTTGGATTACCACGGTGCTTCTAAGGAGAATGAAGGAACGAGACAGACTTTTTAGTCAATTCATTAAAACTAGACAACCTAATCTCCTGACTGTTTATAAGAAAATTAGAAACAAACTAGGGCGTGATATCAAAGAAGCAAGAAATTATTATTACGAAAGAAAGTTCAAAACCATTCTAAATGACCCCAAACGTGTGTGGCAAACATTAAAAGGCCTACTGCCGCAAAAAGAGCCACTCAGCGTCTCTGAAATTGTAGACAGCGATATAACTTATACCGGTATATCTTTGGCTAATAAGTTAAATGAACACTTTTTAAAATGTGGAGCATCGGTAAGTGATAACTGTGACAGGCATAATTACAGGTCATACATTATGCATAACTCCTTGAAGTCTCTTTTCATGGAGCCAACAACAGAACATGAAATTAAATCCCAAATACTAAAGTTAAAGAATGCATCCGCATGTGGCCAGGACGAGATAAAAGCCGAGCCGATAAAAGCAGTTGTCAACAGTATCAGCAATCCTTTATCGCACATATGCAACCTCATTTTGGCTACAGGCGTGTTCCCTGATAAACTAAAAATCGCTAGAGTAACAGTTATATTTAAGGGAGGCGATAGAAATGACATGAACAACTACAGACCAATCTCGGTACTACCACTGTTTTCAAAAGTTTTCGAACAAATGATTAATGTAAGAATTATGAATTTCTGCACTAAAAATGATGTACTTACAGGCAATCAATACGGCTTTCAGAAAAAGAAGTCAAGTGAAATGGCTCTTTTAAGTATCAAAGAAAAAATAATTCAGAATTTTGAAGACAAAAAGTATACTCTAGGGATATTTCTTGATTTTAAAAAGGCATTTGACTCTATTAAGCATGATATCTTATTAAAAAAGTTAAGCGAATATGGCGTTAGGGGACTTGCTCTTGACCTTATACGCAGTTATTTGACAAACCGCTACCAATACACAGACACCAATCATTCAAAATCAGTTTTAGGTGAAATTAAATACGGTGTTCCTCAGGGTTCCATCCTTGGACCACTTCTTTTTTTATTATATATAAATGATATAGGTAATATTCCGTTCACGCCAGATATAATTCTTTACGCCGATGACACGAATGTATTTTTTTCAGGAGAGAACCTACATATTCTTCAGTTGCAAGCTAGCAAATGGCTCAATAATTTATCTGAGTGGCTTATTGTAAATAAACTTGAACTAAATACCAAAAAAACTAAATATATAATTTTTCGCTGCCGAAATAAGTCAATCAGGAATGACGTACATTTGAAATTCCGTGGCGAGATCATCGAGCGTGTAAGAATACATAAATTTCTCGGTGTTCTTTTCGAAGAAAATCTCAGCTGGTCTCCTCATGTCGATAACCTCACAAGACGCATCTCACGTTCAATAGGTATTATCAGCAGAGCAAAGCAACTTTTGCCACGTTGGTTAAAACTCCAGCTATATTACGCACTAATTCATTCCCATTTACAATACTGCCTCCCTGTGTGGGGAACAACAACAAAAACAAATCTAAAAAAAGCTGTATATCCTACAAAAACGTATTGTGCGAGTTATTGAAAATGTGCCATATATAACTCACTCCGCTCCACTTTTAAAGCGAACACTATATTAACAATGCAACACATACTGAAAAAGAAGCTAGGCATTACAATATTTCAGAAAATAAAGTTATGCCACGATAGTTTTTTTCGACAATTTCTGGGAAAAGGACACGCTTACGAAACCAGAAAAACTAGGTATGATAAAGGTTTTACACGAACTAACTATGGTATGCAAAAACAATCTTACGTTATAGCAGACTTTTTAAATCATCATCCTACCGTGATAAACTTGGTACAAGAAACGATGCACATGAAATGCTTCAAAAGAAAGTTAACTGCATATCTCCTATCAATACAAGAATAATTCCGTTTTCTTTTTTTTCTATTTTTTTCTTTTTTTTCTTTTTTTTTACCTTGCTGCAGTTTATACTGTATATGTATATAGGAAAATCTTTCTGTTTCATATGTATATAGAACAATGTATATATGTAGAAAATCCTGTATATGTTTGGCCAAAATATGTATACTATATGTAACCTTGTGTATTTTGCTTAGATAACTGCCACTGATGTTTGAGTTGTGTGTGTCTAAAAAGGGGTGTGACACCCAGTCAGGCACTCGTGCCTTTTTGTCACTCCTCCTAGACAGGGCAAATGTACATATTACTTGTCTTTGTATGAAATAAATACGAAATGAAAAATGAGATATATTAGGTTATGGCAGTGGCGTACTACTGGCGTTGTGCAGACATGTTTACATGTTCTGCCACGTCCCCTTGTTGGGCTCCGTGGTGGGTGGTAGGCGCCACTACTGAAGGAACTGCACTTTTCTATGGGACCACGAAACCCCTTATCCATTGATCGCCCCTTCAAAAGGTGGCGCACCGAAGCAAATGTAATGTCGATTTCAGAAAAGCAAGACCATTTCCCTAAATACCACGTTATTCATTGCGAAAGCTCGGACAAAAAAGCTCGCAACATCTCCCCATTCCTCGTGTCCAGGTGCCTAACCGAGACTATCGGAACTGGCTTTAAGGCTACAAAGATGGCAAGCGGAGACTTGCTAGTGGAAATTAAAGACAAGACACAGTTTCAGAAACTAGAAAAAATTAGTAGCATTTGGGGACAAGCCCGTAACCGTCTCTGCGCACCGAACGATGAGTACTGTCAAAGGCGTTGTGTCAGACGATGACCTAAAAGACCTAACAAATGATGAGCTTCTGGCTGGCTGGAAGGACGAAAACGTCGTTCACGTACAGCGTATCGTAGTGAGAAGAGAAAACAAAGAAATTCCAACCAAGCACATAATTGTAACCTTCGGGTGCTCCACACTACCGCAAGAATTAGCTACCGGCTATCTAAAACTGTCTGTGAGACCCTACATTCCGAATCCGCGGCGCTGCTTCAAGTGCCAAAGATTCGGACATGCTTCTCAGAGTTGCCGTGGGCAGCTTACCTGTGCACGGTGTGGTATCACAGGCCACTCTGCAGATGATGACTGCAAGGCCGAACTCCACTGTGCGAACTGCGATGGAGAACACGCGGCGTATTCTAGATCCTGCACAGCATGGAAAAAAGAAAAAGAAATTATTACCATTAAAGTCACCCACAACATAAGTTTCCGCGAAGCAAGGCATCGGGTCTCCCCTTTCTATGCCGCAAAATCATTTGCTGAAGTGGTGCAACAGGGGGCAGCACCACGACAGCATCAGGTGGCCGCCCAAGCTACGCACAGCGTGCTGGAGCGACCGCCGCTTGCCCTACTGCGGGAGCAGCCAAGGCTGCTCCGGCCTTACCCAACAAGGCCCCACCACGGGCGTCGACATGCATTGGCACGAGCCAAGGCAACGGGCAGACTGCGGGAACCCCGTCGACGTCCGGTGCAGAGGGTGTGAAGGCTTCGTATCTTGAGCCGAAGCCCACAACACCCAGGGATTGCTCGGCAGAGCAACGGTCCAACGCTTCTCATGAAGCTATGGACACAACCGCCAGTCAAACGGCGCGTGCAGCGCCGAAGGAGCGGCGAGTTTCTCTCGACCGCTCCAAAAAGACAAAAGACAAATTACAGGGCCTCCAAAAAGCTTTGTAAAATAAGTTTCGTTTTCCATAACCTGAAAGGTTATGGTACCATTCTGTTTTGACTTTAGTATCACACGCATGTCACCAAGTTTTTATTGCCAACAAATCAATTCTTACTCCATTTTTCTGCTCAAGTTCACTGCCCAAAATGGCTTTTCTCCTCCATTGGAATTGTAGAGGACTCATTCACAACATAGGTGACATAAAAGATTTGCTAAGTAGTCTCTCTCCAATGGCTATGTGCTTACAGGAGACCAATCTGGGAGAAAAAACACACCAACTTCCTCAGAGGTTTTACCGTAGTACGTCGCGATCGCGTCCACGCTAGCCGGTTGTCTGGTGGTGTGGCTATTGTCGTCAAAAGTGGAATTGCAGTGAGAGAGATCACCATCAACAGTCACATCGAGGCCGTAGCCGTCACCATTTTAGCTCACAAAACTATCACCATATGTTCCATTTATATCCCCCCACACACGCATTTTTCGATTAAAGATATAGAGCATAGTTTGGACCAACTGCCTGAACCGTTTGTTATCGCAGGGGATTTTAACGCGCACGGTATGCTTTGGGGAAGCAGTACAACTGACACCAGAGGACAAACCCTCGAAGATTTTATTCTGAACAATGACGTATGTCTTTTAAATACTGGTAGCGTCACCTACTGCTCCCCAAGCACAGGAGCCACTAGCTGCTTAGATCTAGCGCTGTGCTCACCTTCGCTCTTTGCGAACTAAAGTGGAGCGTGATAGATAATGTCTATGGCAGTGACCATATGCCTGCTCTCATAAAATTAACACAAACCCTCCCCACCACTCAATCCCGACCACCGCGTTGGAAACTACATCTGGCAGACTGGCCACTGTTCACTGAAAAAGCTGCCTAGAAAGAGAGATGCTTGATGGCCTAATCATAGAGGAAATGAACGAGACAGTCACCGCCTGCATACTTGCGGCAGCCGAACAAAACTATACCACAATCCTCCGGCATTATAAAGAAAAAACTTAAACCCTGGTGGACAAAAGAGTGCACACAAGCTAAAAAAATGCAAAACAAGGAGTGGGCATTTTTCGTAAACATCCTACAGGAGAGAACCTCCTAGCATTTAAAAGGCGAGAGCAAAGGCAAGATTTATTCGCAGGCAGGCTGAAAAACTCTCGTGGAAAAAGTACATTTCATCCATAAACAGCTCCATCACATCCAAAAGAATGTGGGATCAGGTGCACAAGGTTAACGGCAACTACAGTTCATACACCATCCCCATTCTCTCAACCCCTGGCATCCAGACAACTTTAGGCGAACAGGCAGACCTACTAGCGCAGCACTTTTGCGCTATTTCGAGCTCGGCAAACTATTCGGCAGCTTTCCTAAAACATAAACAATCTACAGAAAAACAAAAAGCTTCCTATTACAGGTTATCAAGACAGATCATACAACTCCCCCCTTAACCCTGCAGGAAATTAACAGAGTGCTTTCTCAAGGTAAAAAAACAGCACCTGGCCCAGACAGAATACATTATCAAATGCTCGCCCATTTGTCTAAGGAGCGGTGAAGGCATTGCTGCACTTCTTTAACGCTATTTGGATCACTGGCAGAATGCCAACAGAGTGGAAAAAAGCCATTATAGTTCCATTTCTCAAAGCCGGAAAAACCCTGCATTACCAACAAGCTACAGGCCCATAGCACTTACAAGTTTGTATGGCGCAATCCTACGAAAGCGTTATTAATAATAGGCTAACATACACCCTAGAAACCGATAAACTTGATAGATGTTCACCAATGTGGTTACAAGAAAGGATGTTCCACCACCGATCACCTCGTTCGCCTTGAACTATACAGTACGAGAAGCTTTCCTGTATAAGCAGCACTGCTTAGCAGTATTTTTTGATCTTGAAAAGGGCGTATGACACAACGTGGAAGTACGGTATTTTACGAGACCTGGCAGATCTTGGAATTCGCGGAAGGATGCTCAACTGCTTGTCCGACTTCCTATCGAACCGAACTTTTCAGGTTCGTTTGGTACCACACTTTCAGAAACTTTTACTCAAGAGAACGGTGTGCCTCAGGGCTGTGTCTTAAGCACAACTCTCTTGTCGTCGTCAAAATGAACTCTGTGAACCAGGTCATACCATCTACTCTTATGCACTCACTATATGTGGATGATCTCCAAATAGCATGCCGGTCATCTAACATGGCGACGTGCGAGCGACAGATTCAAATAGCACTAAACAAGCTAACACAATGGGCTAACAAAAATGGCTTCCGGTTTTCTGAGGAAAAGACGGTTGCTGTAGCGTTCTCCCAGAAACGAGGGTTACAACCAGACCCCGTACTGAAAATAAACGAAACAGTATTGCCAATAAAACAAGAACAGAAGTTTCTGGGGGTCGTATTGATAAAAGCTCAATTTTCTTACACACATTAATAATCTCAAGGTGAAATCCAACAACGCCCTCAATGTCCTCAAAGTCTTGTCCGAAAGCACTGGGGTTCCGACCGTAAGTGCCTCCTGCTCATCTACCGCTCTTTAGTACGCAGCAAATTAGACTACGGTAGTATAATCTACGGTTCAGCAAGAGACTCGTACCTTAAGCGCCTAGACCCTGTCCATAACAAAGGGTTACGCCTCGCAACAGGTGCCTATCGAACCTCACCTATTTCGAGCTATACGCCGAAAGTAACGAACCATCCTTGGAATATAGGAGAACGAAACTAATGCTCACGTATGTCCTTAGAGTTCGTTCTTCACCAGATCATATATGCCACAGTATTGTCACACGCTGTGACCTACGACAACACTACGCCAACAAACCAAACGTAATTAAGCCACTAATACTAAGATTTGAAGAAAAATTTCATGCCCTGAATATTCCTAATGAAGCACTCTCCATTGCCAGAACGCCACCCAGTTTGGCCCCATGGAGTGATTTCTCCAAATTCTTGGATTTTTCACTCACACATATAAAAAAAAACACCCCACGTGAACATATACTACAAGAATTCCTTGCATTACACAAAACGTACAACACTTACGAAGAAGAATTTTATACTGATGGTTCGAAGAAGACATCTGCTTATGTCGGAAGCAGTGTGGTAGGAGCAACACACGAGCAAATAACTAGACTACCGCAGTTCGTATCCATCTACACCGCTGAGTGCTATGCGTTATGGATGGCAGTACGATACATTATAAGCTCAAAACATAAAAAAGCCGTAATATATACAGACTCGTTAAGCGCGCTGAAAAGTCTCAATTATAAATCTCAGTATGAGCCATTCATAGGCGATATTTAAACATGCTGTCCCACACACCTGATGACCACACCATACGCCTCTGTTGGGTCCCGAGTCATGTCGGGATCCCAGGAAATGAAAGGGCAGACCAACTAGCTGCAAAGCAAAAAAAAGATGCGCGAGTCCAAAACCAACATACCTGCCAGAGATGGGATTCAAGCTGTTCGCCGGGCCACCATCTTTCACTGGCAGCAGGAATGGAAAATTACAACAAAACAACAAACTTCACCTAATTAAACCTGTCTTGGTGAATGGAAGACCTGTCTTCATCAAGCGCGTTTTATCGAAGTAGTTATATGTCGACTACGAATAGGTCACACGCACATCACACATAATTACCTATTGGCAGGCGAAGAAGCCCCAACATGCGATAAGTGTCAGGAGCAACTAACTGTAATGCACATTTTAATAGCTTGCCCACATATGGAAACATTAAGAGAAAACATTTCCGTATTTTTACAGGTTAAATATTCCCTTTCATCCAATGCTACTCTTGGGCGAGGACGCCCTAATACCTATAGCTGATGTGATCAGCTTTTAAATGAAGCACAGCTTCTGAACAAAGTCTAACTACACTAAACTATGCTACCGCTAGACATGGCAAAACTTGACTGATGTGACTCGTAGCACAGCCTCTTCGGAGAGGCATCTGCTGCAGCTGGATTTACAACGAGGCAAAACTTGACTGATGTGACTCGTAGCACGCCTCTTCGGAGAGGCATCTGCTGCAGCTGGAATTTACAAACGAGGCACTTGCCTCCCTGCCCTTAGGTATAAGGACACGGGTATGGTATTAGTGCTAGTAAAAGCCGTTACAGTTTAACATAACCTCATGCACCAACCATACACATGACCCCCCGAGCATCACACATAATCTTAGAAGAGATATATACTTCACGCGTTTACGGAGCCAATCCTTTTAGGCCTTTATACAGCCACGCTTCACCGCTCATCATATTCATATATCATCGCCGTTAAGACATTTCAGAGTCATTGTCATAGCCCTGTTTGCTGTAAGTATTTCACCATGAGTCTGGCGCAGCATAGCCTTAGTTGCTCTTGCGCCACAAA
>WOVY01004698.1:0-34432 GCA_013436015.1 Rhipicephalus annulatus
GTCGAATGTTCTCGAAGGAGAAGCGCGCGCGGCACAGATGGTGGGTGACGGCGCGACGGCGCATGCGCGCGCGTCAGCTGTCGAATGTTCGAGAAAGCGGTGCGGACGGCGCGGACGGCGCACTACAAGGCGCGAGTATAAGATTGCTTCCGCATCTAAAATCTAGAGGTCATTTGTGGGAACAGCGATAATAAAACTAGAAAGTGTGACATAGCGAATAAAGACTGCAAACGTACTGTTATATAACTTGCGTGGACGCCGATTCATTTTCCGTGATGTCTCAGGTTGAAGTGCACGCTCCCTCAAGGTCAATATTATCATAAATTTCGTGCCAAAGGAAAGTGTGTGCATGCAGGTCAGGGTCGTTTGGACGCTCCCGTTTGCATGTGACCAGAGGGGTATGCTTCACTTGGTTAGTCCTGAATTTGGGCTCGCGAATGAAGCTTTCGGAAGCTTCCGGTGTTTTGTGCAGTTTTTGAGACAAGAGTCTAAGATAACACGCTTAAAGGGGGCATTTTAGCTTTCTTCCGTTCAGTACGTGAAAGGATTCAGTCGCATGAATCGGGATGCGATCATCTGAGCATCAAGATATTTCGCGCTGGTCACTACCACAGTGTCGGATTTCATAGTGTAAAAAGCTAAGAAGCTTTGAAAATGTTGACACCTGTGGGATTTTGGGAAAGCTGAGTGTTATCAATGTATGGATTGGGTGGTTTTCGTCCTTTCCATTCCAACCAGGCAAAAGAGAAATCAAGCGATGCCTGCCGGTCCATCAGCATGGCAAAGTGGCCAGAACTGTCCTTTGTAAACTGCTGACATTTTAGTGGTATGGTTCACCTTTGACCAGGCAACCAGACAGGGTGACTTGGCTACAACAGCTGTAGAACTGCATGCAAGAACCCAGTAGCCTTTGGGTGCTGTGGATTCCGATAATGCAAAAATTCGCTTGTTGTGCGACCTTCCTTGTGCTGTGTGTGTTTGTGTGTGCGTGTGTGTGCGTGCGTGCATGTGTGTGTGTATGTGTGTGTGTGTGTGCGTGTGTGTGTGTGTGTGTGTGTGTGTGTGTGTGTGTGTGATGCGGTCGGTCGAAAACCGGTCTGACGAGTACGGACAATCGCTACGGACCACGTACAAGGGTCACTTCAGGGAGCAGCGGTACTGAAGCCTTTCGTTCTTTTGCGCCACATCTAACGCGCATCGGGCGTCGCTGAGACGCGTAGTGACTTCGGACAAGGGCCTGCACGGACGAGGGTATAAAAAATGGCAGCATATCCACAGAGTGAATGATGGAGAGGGGCAAAGCATTCGTCCGCTCATTCGTTCTTGCTTCCATCTGTCCATGCGTCCTCTTTGTGACCGTCCATGCGTCCATACGCCCATCCGTGCATGCGTCTGTTCGTGCGTTCGTTTCCTGCGTTAGTCCATGCATCCGCCCCACCGTCCTATCATGTGTCCATCGATGCATATGTCTGGTGTCCGTTCGTCCATCTATTCAACGCTCCAAGTACCACCGTATGGCATCTTTTCATCATATATTCTGCATATAGAAGCACGGCCATCTAGAAGACATTCAAGGACTAAAGGAGAGGTGGCACACGCGCACTTTCTTGCGGCGAGCGCTTCGGGTCTACTTCTCACCTTTAACCACCTCGAGTTCATAGTACATACTAGTTCACTGTATTCATGGCACTGCTACCTAACGCTCGCTAACCTTTATAAAACTAACGAGGTTACACCCAGCGAGTATAACGTAGCAACCCTTTCTTGTCAGATAGTGCTCAATGTACATGCCAATGGCTGCTAATGGGGAATGAGAATTAGGAGTATTCGGCTTTTAGTCAACGCACACGCTGCACTTTCTTTATTGTTCAACAACGCACAGAATAAATCTTCCACCGACTCCACCTTGTAGGTAAAAGTGTAACACTTGTTACACACTACGACTACGACTCCTACTACGAGGGAAGAACGGGTGCCGCTATAAGGAGCTCCGCCCCTAAATAGATTCTGTGCCTCACCGCGGGGTTCTAGTGGCTGGGGTGCTCGGCTGCTGACGTCCAGCTCACGGGATCAAATCCCGGCAGCGGCGGCAGCATTTCCGATGAAGGCGATGATGCTGTAGGCCCATGCGCTGAAAGGTTTGTCCAATTTTAAGAACCCCACGTTGTAGGAATTCCTGTAGCCCTCCATTACGGAGTCTCTCTAATTCAAATGGTGGTTTCGGGACTTGAGACCGCGTATATCAGTAAATTACCACGCATTGTTTGTAGCCGCTTCGTTCACGCTAATTGTAATTACAGAGTTAAAAATCCACGCATAGCAACTGTTTTCCATCAAGCGGTCTTTTATGTTTGCTTTCCAGGAATAATCAAAATTTTCAAAAAGTGAGAAGAGATAAAACGACCTTTAACTCATCACGAAACCAAGTAGCGAATCTCAAAGTACAAGTTGTATTATCTTTTGTATATTACATTATTTTTATTTAACTAGAAGCGCGGGTGACACGCAATTAGCGTATTCAAGAGGAGTCCCATGGGCGTGAGCTCTGAAATTAAATTGCGAAGTATAAGCCACGCTTGACTTCACGCAGGACCAAGTGAACATACGCAGTAATCCACTCCAGGAGACCTCATTGATAACGCACCGCACAACTTCATCCGCCGAGAAAGGGCGTTCACTTCTGTCTTTCACGCCAGGGGTTGTCGAGCCTCGGCCCAGCAGACTCGCCTGATAGATTTTGGAGACATCAGTGCGACTGTCTAGCAGAAGGAAGAAGGAGAAAGGCGAAGTCCGTAGGGCTCTCAGTTATAGACCGAGGCCTTGTTTTTTTTTTCAATTGTGCTTCCACGAGACTTCGTCGTCACTTTTCCAGTGCCATTAATTCTTGAGCGGGCACGCAGCAACGTTTATCATTTCACATACTGGACGTGAAAGGCTGCGATCATTCTGCTTCCAAGTTACCTTTCCATGTTTTTAATCATTTGCTGTCGATTCTGCTAATATTTTTTCTTCATAAAGTCATCATTTCGTGAGCTTTCTGGCAGATGACAAAGTTATCAAAGCCGAACAGAGACGCCTCCGACGCTCAGGGTTTCATTCGTGACGCTAATCGAGAAAAGTCTTCGGGGAGTTCAGGGCTGCAATGAAATTTCGGAAAGAGATTTTTCTTCGAACGGGTTGGCTCTGATTGAATCGTCGTGGCAGCAACTGAGCGACAAATACTTTCCCCACAGTTCTCAATCTCTTCTTTTATTCTGCCGGGAAACGGCCAAGAATATAGGGAAGCAACAAAGTGTTTGGAACATAGCTTTACAGGCCATGACCTAATAATCGATTTTTTCTGTGTTCTTCAATGTTTCCAAAAGCATGACAGTTATGGATTTACATGCCCGTTTGAAGAATCTTTTTCACCAAGCAGTTCCTTATTGTTTACGAATGGGGATGTTCTTTAGCAGCGCTTTTTTTACCGCCGTTACTGTCACCTGTGATTAGCTGTATCTCACTGTTTTATTGCTATCAGGTATGCATGATGAGGCAAAGCAGAAGCTGGCGCTGGTAAATTCAACAAAATTATCTGTAAATGTGAGTAAGAGCAAAAAATGAAAGCATCAGCAATGCTTCGTGATACATTCAGAGGTTTATGCTATCAAAACGTGTATTTACTATGCGCTGTATATAGCCGCATAAAAATCGTTCTGCTCTACGTTGTCGGAATTTTACTATTGACACTCATTCATTCTTTATTGCGCAAACCAGCATTGAATGAATCCACTTTTCACGGTACCTGACAATCAATGCTTATTATTATTCTTTCATTATTTCATTTCTACACAAATGAATTCTCAAAAAAATAAAAACACGTGAAACCCATTGAACTTTTTAAACCTGCCCGTCTTCCACTACTTCTGTATTGTTGATTTATCACTACGTGTTGCAATCATTTCTTGCTCTAAATTAGGTGCGTTACACATACTACTCTTGCCATAACTAATGAAACCGACGAATATTTAGACCAAAGGAAAAAGATAGCGGAGAATATGTGCGGTTTCGTATTTGCATTGAAATGTTGCTCACTTGAGTTTAAAAACAGTTAGACTGAACCAAAAGATACTCTTTTCGTCGGTGGCATTTGATTTCACAACTTTTGAATGTCGTACATAGTAGGAGTAGTAGAGGGAACCTGTTTGTTCCCTGTGTGCGCGGAATTCATGCGTGCTTGATTCCTTGCAGTGCTAGCCCGTGCCACTCAAATCCGAAGGGTTGGTGTTTGAGCCCTTTTTTTGTGTGTGTTTTGCCAGTGGGCGCAACGGGGCACGTTATCCTCGGGCGAGGTGGTGGCTGACGAATAAACTCTGGCATGCCACTTTTGGCATCATGTCCACCGCGACAAAGCCCTTGCTATGAAAGTGCGAAATCGCAGGCCTACTTTTCTGTACTTAACGGAACCAATAAATAAAATTTAGGCCTAGAAAAGCCGTGGCTACAACATTTGTGGTTTCTTGGCGTCTAGGGCATGTTGTACAGACCGCTGCGTGCTGCATGTGACTCCTGCGAAACACTTTAACATCTCGTAGTGCTCCGTCCCGTAATTGCTGCCCCGGGCTTTGCTGATTAACGACTAAATTCCTGGGACTTGCGTGCGTGACCTTAGACGATTACCTTTCCCGAGAGGTTGTGCTTCTCAACAAGACTAGGCCCATCGAGCTCTACTGAGTCTATGGACAAAACGGACCTGGCCACCCGTTTATAAACTATGTTTTAGTTTCAATTGAAATTCAATTTTAAAATTTGTTTTGTTGTTTCTTGTATTGTTTAGTTATGCTTGTCCAAGTCTTCGTCATTTTTGTTTACTTCTTTCACATCTTTCCTATTTATCTTTTCTTATTTTCTTTCCGTTCATCTCTTCGCTCCTCCCGAAAAAGTAGCTACGTTGTGCCCAACTGCCATCTTGCTCTCTCCCTCTTTCCGCTGCGTCGTTGTGTCCACGTGGGCGATTGATATACATAAATAAATAAATAAATAACGTATTGTATTTATTTTAAGGTATGCGACTGGCATGTCGTTAGTTGCCAATCATCCGGCATACGCTCATGCCCTTCTGTGCAGATTTTGCGATATATCAAGCTTAGCAGACGGCAACGAGGACGCACAGAAGTAGGAAGTCAAATTATCTGAAAACGGTCAAATTATCCGAACCTCTTTAAAATGTTGCACGTGTAAAAGAAATGCGAAGTTCCCGTTCACGCTTCTTTTCTGTTTTTTGCCGAGGAGTCATAATTCATACAACGGCAGATCCTCTGAATGTCATTGGGAAAGTTGAAAATATTACGCTAATATCCTACTGTTGAAAATGGAACACTGCAGGCAAAACAGGCAACAGACAGAAAAAAAGCAGTCTGCAAGACTGAAAACTAAAGGGCACATATTTAGTTTCAGATAGCCCACTTTGCACAGATCAAACGGGTCAGCGGGCAAATATCCCGACACGACTCGTCACTCTGAACACGCGTAATTCCATCTGCCCAATAAAGCGGCTGTTTTTCCACGTGCTACGAGACTGATTCTTCCACTAAAGCAGCCCAGATATGCTGCTTTGAAGGCACACTATGAAGGAAGGTGAAACTGAGAACTATCTGTTGGGGTAACGACCTAACGTCGCTCCATTGTTCTGACTGTTGCTCAATGCGTGAAAAAAGTGCAACATGTCTCTGAGATAAGAAAAAAGATAAAAGGCAGCCGATACGAGTGGCGAGATACGAGAAATTTGAGTGAGTATTGCAGCTATAACCTAGCAGTCTTTGTTATGAAAGTGAAGCTGCTGACACTCTATATCGTGACCATTCTCTTTACAGGCGTGAAGAGTCGCATGGGGCTTTAAACACTCTCTCGTTTTTATTGCTTTCTCTTTTATGCACATATTTCCTTCGACGTCTATGTGACCCACGTTTCGACTCGTTACCTACCCCCAGTATGCCTCGATTGCGTGACGCTAGCTTTTTCGTTGCACGTAATGGTAATTCGCCGAATTTTCATGAAGCACCTAAACCATATTACGCCTTTTCTTAAATGAACGTGTAAAATAAATGAACATTTCGGCGAACTAATGCAAGTGCTAATAAATGATGTAAGAGGGTGTACAGATGCATTCGTAACTTTCTACAGCGCGATCAGGCACGTGACCGTGGAGGCCGTATATTTATGTAGACGAAACGCCACTACACAAGTGTGCCTAAAGTTTGCTGCCCGAAATCTCGCTGTCTAGATTTTACTGCAATGAAGTGTGTTATGATAAGCAATAATAATCATTTTCCTGTAGTGGCGCCTAAAAGAAAAAAAACTAAATACATCACAGCCGTCTATTTAGGCACGAACAAACAATGCAAGACCCACTATAATGAAAGAACGGCAAAAGGGCTCTGAACTTACAAACACTGGTGTATTGCAGAAAAACACAATATAAAGACGAGCTTCGCATTGAAGACCAGCAGGAACACTGCTTCAATGCTGTCATATAACAAAAAATTATTAGCCTACATTCGGCCACAAATTAGACTGCAAGATTTGAACAAGCTTTATTTTTAACTTGTTTGTAACAAGATTTCACAGTCGTGTACAGAAAAAGAGGTAACATGGACGCCAATCTTATGTATACCAGTATGCTAGGCTTCGATTATGTCAAGTGTTCTTTGCTCTCTGCGTGTTATTCACATGATGCTCAAAGACTGGTTGACACTTACATGCTTTACAATGCTGTGATAATTAGGCGACCATAGACGCACAACCTTTAAGCGAGTACGGGCATGCACTCTCTTAATCAATTCTTGATCACCGGTTTACACCCCTGACGCAGCAATGACCACACGTGACGGGAACCTTATATACAACAGCACATGTGCATTCAAGTAATGTACAACAACCACACAGAGAACAGCCTTTCGATATAGGTAGCAGTGCACCTGAAGTTGCAAAGCAGTGCGTCTACTTAGGGCAGGTAGCAACCGCACAGCTGAACCGTGAGCTTGAAGTAACTGGAAGAATAAGAATACGGTGGAGCACAATCGGCAAGCATTCTCAGATCATGGCAGGTAGATTACCACAATCTCTTTAGAGAAAGGTATATAATAGCTGCCTCTTACCGGTAATTACCTACAGAGCAGAAATATGGATGAGTGAACAATACTCACTCACCACTTAGACGTCTCCCTCACTCTTTTTTCCTCTTTCCCACCACTCCTGAAGAAATACATTGTGTCATACAACACCTCAAATCCACCGGTGCAGGAATTGACGAAGTCCTCCCTGCTCATATAAAATTAATTTCGCACCTAATTTCCAATGTTTTGTGTTTCATTACGAATTTGATATTCAAAACTGGCGTATTTCCTAATGAGCTTAAACGCGGTAAAATAATCCCAGTTCTTAAAAAAGGTGATAGCACAATGATTCATAATTACCGACCCATTTGCATTTTACCCTTTTTTGGTAAAGTTCTCGAGAAGTTAATTGGAGTACGCCTATCAAATTACCTTGCTAAATTTAATATTCTGTCACCCTGTCAGTTCGGCTTTCGCAATCACTTTTCTACTGATCTGGCACTCATTCATCTAACTGATCAACTAAAAAAAATCATTGACGAAGGTTTATTTGCAGGATCAGTATTCATCGATCTAACAAAAGCATTTGATAGTTTAAATCATAGTATTCTCTTTACTAAACTTGAAGCAATCGGTATATGTGGTCCTACTTTAGCGCTACTAAAAAGCTACCTGCTTAACCGCGTTCAACTTGTGTCGATTTCTAATGTATATTCTAAAGAATTATCGACTAACATTGGTGTCCCTCAAGGTTCCATTTTGGGACCGCTTCTATTTTTGATCTATATTAATGATCTTCCTAACTGTTTGTCCTACACTAATTCCATTTTGTATGCCGATGACACTACCATATTTACCTCTGATAAAAGCATTTCACTTCTCGTTGACAAGCTAAGCACTGACTTGAAAAATGTTTCAAGTTGGTGCAGTACTAACTTGTTAACTATTAACGCAACCAAGACTAAATTTGTAGTATTTTCATCGCATCAAAAATATTCATCATCCTTTCCTTCTTTGACTTTTGGCTTGCACTCTATTTCTCCCAGTCCCTGCTCATCTTTTCTTGGAATTTCTCTTGACTCTAACTTGAAATACATAGATCATATTTCTCATATCAAAAAGAAAATAGCATACGGTATCCGCGCTCTAATTAAAACTCGTTCATACTTCACACGTGCCACATTACTATCACTCTACTACTCATTCGTTCATTCTCATATTAATTATGGCATAATGTGCTGGGGTAACACCTATAACACTCATTTGGCTTCCCTTCAAGTATTACAGAACCAATCCATAAGAATCATTACTAACAGTTCACGTTTTTCTAACGGTAAACGCCTACTTCATGATAACAACATCTTAACCATCTCAGAACTCCTCAATTACAACTTAGGCATCATATTCTATAAATACATAACCAAGGCACTTCCTCCAATCTGCTTCTCATCTACTGACCTGTTTGCCCATAGTAATACTAGATTTGCGCATAACAATAACGTTCTTTTGCCTAAGGTACGCACTAATTACGGTAAACAGACTGCTGAATTTTCATCGATAACACTATGGAATACACTACCAGCTTCTATAAAAAATGCAAGAAACTTACATCATTTTAAGACAGAACTAAAATCGCACATTATGCATGCTTTGTAATATTGTTCCTTTCCATAGCTTCATTTTGTTTCAATTTCCACATTTTATGTATTATAACTTTTGTACTTTTTTTCTGTTACACTTCTTAGCATTATTCATCGCTTCATTTTGTTTTATTGTGTATATTTTTTTTCATTTTGTATATTTCTTTATTGTTCTGCTGCTAACGTGTTTAGTTTATACTTTCGATTATTGCTTATGTTGCCTTTAACACTGTTTCTCCACAATCTGCCCTTAACAGGAGGTCCCGATACAGTCTTCGACTTTGGGACCTCCTTATGTATACTTAACACATGTAACCTTCTTGTATTTGTATCAATAAAAAAATCTGAAATCTGAAATCTAAATCTGATTACAAAGAGGGGGAGTTTAGGATGATGAAGCGAGCAATGGAAAAGAAAATGATAGTTATCATCCTGAGGCACAAAAAGTGAGCAGAGGAAACAAACGAGTGTTGAGGAAATTAAAGACGAAATCAAGAAGAAATGGTCATGGGCAGGGCAAGCATCCCGAAGGCAACATGACCGCTGGTTATTAAGATTCACAGACTGGATTCCAAGAGCGGGTAAGCAGGTCAGGAGGAGATAGTAACTTAGGTGGGGAGATAAGATTGGGAAGTTAGCACGCATAACGTAGCAGCACCAAGCACTGGATTGAGTTGACTGGTGGAACCTTTCTGCAATGTTACGGAAGAAATAAAGAAATACGGCATTATTTATTTTTTAAAAAACATGGGAGTGACCTTTGTCCTGCAGGGGGCGTAGTCAGGCTGATGATCATGATAGGAATTCCAGAGATTATCTTACTGTGCCCTTGGTTTATCTGCATAAATATGACACCAGTTACTAGTAAAAAAAACGTGACAACCGGCATGGCGATGCGTTTAACGCAATGGCTCTTAACACGAAACTGTTTTATGCCATTGTCCACCAAAACTTCGTTGACGCATATTCTGTCACAGCAATGACGTTAAAAATAAACAGCTTCAAATCGCAAAAACAAAGAATATTACGCAAGCACTGCGTGCAGAAGACTGTTAGTCAGCAATGCTTAAACTTGCGGCCACAGGCGGTTTCAGACGTTGATGACAAGCTCGCTTGGGAAACCCCCTCGGCGAAACCAGCCTCGGCGAACACGCTTTCATCATTGCCTCGTTGACGCTGCCCTGCACACAACGCCGTTTTTTCGGCTCGCTGTTGTCGCATGCATTAGGTTTGAAAGTGTGCTGGACCCTCGGTGTGCCACTGCTGTTTTCGCTTCGATAAGCGGGCCTGTTTTTATGTCCAGATTGTTGCATCGGCCCCGCGAACCTGAATTCTCTCACAGATGAGCTGTCAGTGCGGTCCTTGAATTGTATTCTGCTTTTCGGGCGTTCGTGTAACCCGTGCCCTCCTCATGCTGAAGTCGTAAGTTCAACGTGCCTGCGACGCTGAATTCTTTACGCACCAAAAAGGCCGTCATGTAATGTAAGCTCATTTTGAGTTGAAAGCGTGTAATGCTTATGTTAACGTCGAACCGTACCTACGTGGTGACACGGAGCTGCTAACGGACACGTTTGACGTTTTTACGGGTGAACAATTTTTCGTTTCGCCTAGCCTTGTACAGCTTCGCTGTAAAACTATCCGTCCCAGTGGGTTTAGCCTATTCACTGTTGGGTACGCTATTCACTGTGCCATGGTCAGATGCTCTGTCAATGCATCTTTTCTATGCTGCTCTCCTCTCACAGTTATTTTAGTCAGTGGTGAAGCAACGATGCATGATCATGGCCAGCGTGATTATCTTCCGAGGCGTTGCTGCTATCAGTCTGTCCAACTCTGCACATTTCCACAGGAAAGCGCCATCCTGTCAAAGCCTTAACACACCACTTTAGCCCAAGCATCAGCATCGCTCATAGCATCTATTCATTCCAAGTGTAGCGCCTGCTTTCCTGGCTGTAACAAAACGCTCTACGCTCACTCAGAGTAGATTACCGCCGGGCCAGGGGAAAAAACGCGTGTTGTATTTCTCTTCAGTCCTGCCTTAATGTTCATCTTATTAACATCCCGAGGGGTGCCGATCTTAGCCCAAGTTCTGCGTCTACTCAGCGACGCTCTTCTCACTGTCACTCAGATTGCTCTGATCGGGCACTCGCTGTTCACTACAACAGCTACCACAAGGGTGAGTATGATCCTTGATCACAGAGGTTAATCGTCAACATGGAGACAATCTGCCAAGCAATAATGCGGCTGCCCCTACGTTAAATGTCAACAGACATTGTACAAGCTCTTTTGTATCATTGTGCTGTAAGCACTCGCGTATTTCTGCAAGTACATGTTTGACTTTAGTGTTAGACTTGGATGTGAACGGATGAATGGATGAATGTGACATTTTATTGTAAGCCTTGAGGTACACGACTCATCGCACAGCGAGCCGTTCTCACGTTGGTGGTGAATATTTTATTTCGGCTTTCCGCGCAGACACAGACTTTGTCGGCCATCTGCTTTCTGCGTCATTATTATACGCGTGT
Organism: Rhipicephalus annulatus; assembly: GCA_013436015.1. Classification (NCBI taxonomy): domain Eukaryota; kingdom Metazoa; phylum Arthropoda; class Arachnida; order Ixodida; family Ixodidae; genus Rhipicephalus; species Rhipicephalus annulatus. The sequence goes on from WOVY01004698.1 coordinate 11,257, forward strand.
TCTGTTTCCCAACCATATAGCAGTGGTTGTATAGATAAGCTCTCTGTTTGTCGTTCCATCGTCCACACGTGTATACATATCACTGCTTTATTCCGTCTTACTGACGTAAATCAGCCCAGTTTGGTACGATCGTACATTCTTCTCCGCTTTCTATACACCAATGAAGGTGGGCGCACGTTAGCGCAGCATAAAAACAGAGACATTAGGCTGCAAATAAAGGCAGTTGCTGTCCTGAAGAAGACAACTCCGAATCTTAAAACGTCGGCTTCGGTGACAATCATTATAAAGCCACTTTTCATTACTTCAAGCATCCAACTTACTCTCAACTTCTCTCTTATTTCGACACATATACGCCGTAACATCAGCCGCCGAGGATCTTCACGCCATCCTCACCGGAGCACACACCTTATTCTCAAGTCTATAGGGCAAATGCTCCCACGGGACAGCGACGGACGATCAGCAACAAAGCAGCATCGTGTAAGTATACCATGCGTGTAAGTAGCCATATAAGGGGCCGTTGTCTGCGGCGCCACTACCACCGGTGTACCCACGTCAGGTCACGTATTTCGTTTATACATGAACCGTGGCAGGCAAGATTAACTCATGCTAAATAATTACTACAAGACTGAAGGCTCAGCAGGCCTTGGTAACTACGTCTGGCGTAATTACAGCAAATGACGTAAGAGCCTAATTGTTTTCGCGTCTGCCGCTTTGCTTAGTTCTAGTCTTTCACGCCATAGCTCTCTTTTTTTGTTTCATTGTTTGTTGACATTTACTCCTCGAATTCCCCGTCTCTAGTGTTTCAAGAAGCTTCTGTTAACCTTTCTCGATAAATCTTCTTTTTCTTTTTTGTTAGTGGTAAGTAGCTGTTTTACTCGTTCTTGTAGTTTTCTTTTACATAGCTTGTCGTTTTTCCTTGCACTTCATACAGTTTTCCTTTAAGATCACATCTGTCGTGGTACCTTGAAAAGTAAGGTGTCCCGCTACTACGATCTAAAGGTCACTGGTTCAATTCTCGGCATGGCAAACGATTTGATTGTGCAGAACTTGTTACGTGGTGTGAGGTGTCATTGATCGTTTCTAACTTGACTGACAAAGTGTGCTCAAGATCATGTCGCACAGTTTGAGGCTCATAAACATCCCGGTATAGACGTCTACTTGCTCATTTCTGCCCGCCTTTTCGGTGTGAGCGCACGGGGTACGCGTGCCTCTTTGGAGCTGTTTCTCACCTCCTTGCTGGGCTGTCACGCATGTGTCAAGCATGTCCTGAAGGCATTATGGCGTCAGCGAGGGGCCCTTTGCCTAAATGGTGTATTCTTGAGCGTTTTCGGCCCGGATTTTGATATACTCGTTACCCCACGTGAGGAGCCCTTTATGCCTGCTTATCTTAAGGACTCCTTCAGGAGAACCAGCGTATTTTTAAAGCTTCCTTCAACCTTTGTTTGCTCAGGGCTGCCTCAGCGAGGTAAGCTGCGTATTTCATTGGTCTAGTATGGATAGTAGATGTTAAACACGAACTTGACATCTGTTTTTAAGAAAAAAAAGTTGCGTCACTCTTAAGCTTCGCCTTTAAGACTTTAACGCGATAGTTATATCCTGTCTCTAGTGCGTAGTTCGAAGACTTGGAGCACGAAATTTTTTCGAACTTGCTACGCACCCATTCTGTGTCCTGAAGGAAATAGGCGCAGTAACGTGGATGCCTTTTATAGTGGGTGACCGGCTATCAACCATGAAGTCATTATGATGATCACATGTTCTGAAGTGCGATGAGAATGAAGGCTTGTACCATGAAATATTACTGGAATATTTTATGCTGTATTGTGAAGCATGCATGCAGGACATATGTATTTGTAAAGAATGAAAGTTGCTTTCACTTCATTTTCAAGCGGAGAAGGTTATGTTCAAATTTACGGGCGAATTACCATTTTTAAATTTAAAACAAGGGCACGCATTGCGCATTGGTGGAGCGAGAGTGTGATGGCCCGAGTTTCCATTCTGTTCTGAAAAATGCTCGTAATATCTATCTGGTCACGAAACATGAAAGCCCACACTGTCCAGTTCACAGGTTCACCAAACGTACGTTTGGCGAACCTGCGAATTACGTGCGGAAATAGTTGCCCTCTTTTGGTCACACTGCATTCGCCAACCGGTGAACGCAAGCGGCCCGTTGCATTCTTTCCCGCCAGAAGCTTTACTCTTTATCAAGATGAGGCATTCTTACAATTTATTAAGAAGCCCTTCGTGAAATGAATGACCAAAACAAAATTGTGGTATGTGCGATGGCGGTCGCCGACAGAATGCCCCTGAACAATTAAACTCACAAATTTTGAAACGATCAACTGTCAAAACATGCCAACTGTGTAAAGAACAAAAAAGAGGACTTGCGGCATCCGTGGCTTCACTCAGACAACCGCAATTTTCTTGTACGTGAATAATTGCACCTGCGTCATTGGGAAAGAAACTAGAATTGGATGTCCTGCTCACCGACAACAGCGACACATTCACAAGGCTCCAGCAACACACTGCATCACGATGGCTGCACAGAATTGCAGAGTGAATACCAGCTTTGGCAAAGGTGGGAGAGTCACTTCTTAGTTATGGTTACTTATGTTAAGGCACTGTTCTTTCAATATGTGAACCAAGGACTGCTTCGTAAAGCGATACCTCATCATGAATTCTTCCTCACTGTATACTTCTAGATGTTTCTACAAATACTTCAGCTCCCTGATTGAAGCGATACAGATCGTTGTGCAAAACGTCACGTGCTCTGGTGGCGAAGTCAAGCCAATCACACGCATAGCGTCAGGCTGTTTTCTTTTACATTGCCGCGGCAGCGTAGCACTGGTGTGCCCCTTTCCCACTTTCGGCAGACCCAAAAGCACTAAAGAGAAGCCCCCTTTCAAAGCCAGGACCAAGACAAGGAGGCACGAAGGTAGCCCCAGTGCTATACCTTAACTTGAGGTAGCACAAGAGATGGCCTCAGGGAAGGAACCTTAGTAACAAGCCTTTCATGATACGCGAAAAAGTGTCTTCAAGCAGTTGAGGCCTCCTTACGGCGGTAAGGAGCGTTTAAGAATACGGCCCTTAGCCGCATCTGTCAATGCACCATCCCAGAGTACTCGCGGGAGTTATCTTCATAAGCTTTGTCACATTCTCGTTTTTTTTGCCACGTATATTGAATACAAGCCAAAGGATGGCCATTAGGTGTCTCTATTTTGAGCCCTCAAAGCTTGCTGTGTTGGCTGTCATGGAAAACAGTACCACATGTTCAAACGAAAGGCAAGAATTGGAAACTGGACGCTTGCGATGACAATTTAGGACACAGAGGGTCCTCTGTTGATCCACACACAGTCCTCCGCCACACACTTTTCTTATATACTGTATAAAGCATTACATTTGTGTAATGAAGGCGGCTTGTACAGCCTAACAAGTTGCAACTTATCCAGTTATTTTGTGGATATTGACTTCATTATGCGTTATACTTCGCTATACAATTTTTATAACTTGTCATACCAACAATCAGCATGAAACAGTGGCCGTTTGCGCAACAGGTTAGATTATGGATAAAAGGAAAGCATAAAAATTTAAACTTGGCAAAGGCCACTTTTTTACGGATAAAAAGTTACTGTTCCCTTCATCACTCACTTTTATGTTGAACACTTTGGGGGCTGGGCTGTCGAATTTTGTGATGGTATTCTGCCGGTGTAACACAGGCATAACCTTACACAGCTTAGTCATTTGAGGGCATGCTCGTGCCAAATGGAAGTCTTACTTTTCTTGTTCTTCAAGCGCGTTGATGTCAATATTCAATTTCAAGCATTTTAGGGCCCTGACTCTTCGTGTGCTGTTGTGTGCGCTAGTCTGTTGGCTTAATGCAGGAAATACTATGTACCGGAATTTAAGTAAAAAAGAATCAAGCAAAAATAAACAGAAAATGATATAAAAATGTAGGAAAAAATCGGAAATAAATCAAAATGAACAAAAAACAAAAATTCTGGAACATACAAGATCCAGAAAGAGAGGTGGAAAGAAAATAAATGCCGAACAAAAATTAAGAAGGATGCAAAGCTCCACATTTCATTCAGGCTTGGCACCGCAATTGTGAAGCTGCCTTAATTTTTTTCTCAGATTCAAGGCTCACAAATTCAAGTCTGATCTCCTCCTTGGAGCAGTATGTCATGCTTCACATTTACTTCAACGTCCTGCACTGGGCAACATGCTGCTCTACTTTTGCAGTTTATGCTGATATGCACGTTGGACCCACTTCTTGATTTTCACTTCGAAGCGAGCTCGTGACAAGACTTTAATGACGTCGAAGTCATGTCCCGAGCCCCCCTTCCTGGTCCAACCAGAGGCTATGATTCCTTGGACAGGCAGGTGTTCTATTGTGCGGTTGTCGATTGCTGGATGCTTTCTCGTAAACCCACGTGGTGGCTGACAGGCTTCACTCGGGCTTTAGGAAATACAGTAACGAAAAGATTTCCATAAGGTGGAAGCTTGTGATCGTGACGGAGAAGTCAAACAATGTGACATAAAAACAGCCGAACAAAGTGCAATACCATAGCTAGTAACTGTGGGCAAAAGAAAAAAGAAAAGTACACAACGACGGTTAGGGCACCTGATTCTTTTTACGTTCTCATTTTAGCTTTTCTACAAGCGCCGTTACTGAATGCGAATAGTATTTCAACTTTTCCAAAGACTGATTTTTCTACACAGCACTAGGGTTTATTATAGCAATACAAAAATAAAAAAAGAGCACTAGAAAATGCACATGTACACTTTCGCAAACGAATGAGTGATATTGTCACGTAATACAAGAGGGGGAACACCACAAAAATTTATTGAGGGCGAAATTGTGCCAAGAAAAGTAGCTATGTCACAAAGAAGAGGCTGCTAAAAGCGTTCCGCCTACGTGTCCCTTTCTCAACAACTACTCCGTCCGTCTTCCCGGCTTGTGCCCGTACACCGGAGGCATGCGCTGCTGTGCCCAAGATGCAGGAGTCGGCGCGAGGCACAGAAGACGCCCACATAGTGTTCCGTTGGTCCTCTCTGTAAAATAATTAGTAGGAGCATTCTCTGTGGCATTACTCCCCCTCCGAAATGCGCATCGGCTCGATGCGTGAATTTAGAAGGTTAATAGTCGAGGAGGTAGAAGTTTCAATATCATGTATAAGATTCTTGCGTAAATAGCGGGCACAGCGTGTTGTCTAAACATTATCCGATTATAAATTTCAAGAGAACAATGTGGTAGTTATGAGGTATACAGAAGTGGAAGTCTCTTGATTTTGGGCACCTCAGATTCTCTTAAAATATCGCTAGCCTTTGTCCATAGTCCGTCGTCTCTTATTTTCTACTGATTTGCCCATCATCACTAACGTCAATCGTCATACGGATGAACTATGTTCCTTCAGAGGGTTGCTATGTTGTATCTTTCACCTCGAAGAAATTCTGGACGATGATGTGTGCCTCCCCCAGCAAGTGTAAGTGGAGAACTCGTGCATCTGCAAGTTTTTGTCTACCCTGAACCGAGAAAGAACATACTTCTTAATCACTTTTACAGATGCACACGAAGGGGTCCTTCTCCGGCCACAAAGAATGCGTCTACTGCATGAGCATGTTGCTGTGAAATAATGTCATTTTACATTCCCCTTAGGTTGGTGAACTGCACACTGAGGCATATGTTTGCTATGTGCTAAAGGGAGCAGAAGAATGACTTAGGGTTTTAAAAAGACCAAAACTATGGTCCACACCTTGTATGCGCCACGCTCAATACAATATCCGCTATGTCCAGGTGACTAACAATGGAGAACGGAGAAAAAATCAAGCAGGTGCCCCTTCACATTTACATTAGGTGCAGTGACCATTACTGAGGTTTCAGAGGTCCGCATACCAGGTCTTGATATTCGCCAATCCTGCAGTGGTGTGCACTGGCTTCGCCAAAGTCAGGCAGAGTTCCACAAAAACAATTCATCTGATTCGCCGCATTGCATCGAAAGCAGCTGGAGCTTGTACACATGTAGCTCGGTAGGTCGTCCACACAGTTCTGCAAGCCAATAATTCTATCCCAGGTGCAATTTTCAACGGTTTAATCTGGCCACAGTTGGAGACTATTAACCATGATGTCATGCGAACAATAACAGCGTTACCTCGCCTCACTCTCACCTACTTTTCAGGAGCACGTCCAGCTTAACACAATCGCAGAGCTAATTTTGCAAAAAGAAAAAAAAATCGGCAGATCCCATGTATCTTGGAATCAATGTTATGCGAAGCCTGTGGAGGAAAGGTGAGACCGCGTAGCAGTTTTTTGATTGAGCAAAATGTCATGAAATATTGCCTAATATATGTGCAATTTCACACACATACATATGTTGAAGAGTTGCATATGTTCATAAAACCAATTGTTTGCACCTGCGCAATGATGTCAACTGGAACATGTGTATTAGTGCCAACAGAAGCTGATATGAAGCTCTGATGTGCTGAAGATGCTGGCTTTGGACACTGCTACATACATCAACTTCAGCGCATAGAATCTAATCGCAATTGACGTTAACCTGACGTGCCAGCTGTATCAAAGGAGTACGTATGTAATGTTTATAAAATTGGGTAGGCAGCACTGCAACCACTATTGAAATTTCAAGAATTTTAGCGTCTATTGGAAGAGTAGTTCCGAGACGTGGCGTTGCTCTGTAGTAAAAGCTTGACTGCCACGGCCGAATGCTTGTGCTCTATGCCGGCTGGGACCTTGAAATTTGTTTTTTTGCATTCGTCGGTGGGTCAACGCTGCCTTTGTCAGGGGTTTCTTAACATTGAGATTTATTGTATGCCTTCGTTGGGTCAACACTACCGATTTCGGGTATTGCTTAACGTTCACGTGTTGAAATCGCCAATGTGTGTTCTCATCAGTCTTGTGTAGGTACTAAGTGTCCATCACCTGTGGCACATACCCGCATACCAGTGGCACATACCCACCCGTGTGTATGTGCCACTGTCTGGCAGGAAGTGTTAGACGACGCAGGCGTCGGGATTGTGACACTATTCATATCTTGACCAGCGGGTCATACTCTTCTAACCATCTTACCCTCTCATGCTAATTTTGGTTCACGCCAAGATGGTGACCACGAGACTAACCGAGCGTAAGCGGGTAGATAGATAGATAGATAGATACATAGATATATATATATATAGATAGATAGATAGATAGATAGATATATAGATAGATAGATAGATAGATACGCTCTCAAAGTCCCGAAGTTCGCTAAGAAATGCTTCGCATTTAAAAGCTAGTGAAATCAAAAGGCAACTTGTGCCTGTTGTTGCTGCGTTGCATGCTCACTTTCTTCAGCATGGCTCTCGCATTAACAACCAGTCCGAAGCTATGCCTCCATGGAAATTCGCCACCATCACATTTAATAAGACAACAAAGTAACGGTGCTCCGATACATCATCTACAATTGACGAAAGCTCCATCATGGAGGCCACTGTCACAGAACGAGCGCTCAAAAAGGGCGCGCCGCCAAATTCTCGCGACGAAACGCCGAAGTGACACCGCGAGGTCAACGACAAAAGAACAAAAAAAGAGAAAACAAACATCCAAGGCTTTCCAGGCGCGCGACTCTCTCCCTCGGAAGCGTGGCTTCGCCGACGAACCTCCTCACCCCACATCGGCGGCCGAGCAAGCTCTGAAATTTCTAGATGGAAACGGCCGTGTTATGCCGGGTTGAGTCATCTGTCGGGGACGGCCCTCGTACAGTCTCGCACCTTCCCCCAGCCTCCGCTGCGCATCGCGCCGAAGAAATGATGAGAACTTTCTGGAATGTCGCGCGGAAGGTATTTAACCGAGCAGCGGAGATGAAAGATCAGGAGAAGACGGAAGTTAGCGCCAGAGCGCCTAGGGATTCCGCCGTGTAGTCGGCGAAGGTTTTGTCCGTAGAGACAAAGCAAGAGAAGGAGATGATTTCCACCTGAGGGGTGACGACTCGAGCTACAGGCAAGAGTGTGTGTTTACCGCTATCGAGCGAAGACGCGTGCAACAGCTGCGTGTGTTAAAGCCGACGTGTTTCGGGCGAAGAAGTTTGAAGCTTGGAGTGTGGCCGATTGAAGACGCGAGGTCTCCTGGAAGAGAAACTTCGGCGAGGTTTCCTGGAAGAGAAACTTCAGGGCAGTGGAACGACAACAACGCTGGACTTTGAGTGAGTGATTCTCGGAAGAGTATCATCCAGGACTTTCGTTCCAAGGACTTTGGACTGAATAGGGTTCTTTCTATCTCTGTTAGTCCTTTAAGTGTCTGGATTGTTCAATGCATGCGACTGCATTGTAGTGCGTATTGTTGTCTGTGTCCGTTGTTTCGAGTGTGGCTGATTGTACTGTGTAGTAAGTTGTTTGATTGTGACATATGTATGCAACTTTGTGTAGTGTGCATTCTTGTGTATTGTTTTTTGATCTGCCAATAATGAGAATATACTTCTGTTTTGTTTATCAACTCTCGGCTCTTGTTCTTTGGGCCACAGTCGGCGTCCGCTGGCGCGCCAAAAAGGACCACTTCTAAATTGTCCACGCTTTCGTGGTGCGGTTCGGGGGGCCGATACTTCGGCCCTTGGAATTAGCCCAGCGATCGCCTCCCTAATTAACGGGACCTGTGACAGCCACCTGCGCTAATACCTGCAAACTATATACAGATGCTGCTATACTACAAAACGGCGGAAGGACGTCATTCCTGAGTACTACGCATAGTTTTGTAAGGGCCAACAGCGTTATCTATATACGGAAGCCACTTCTCTTGTGATGAAACTTCCATTCATGCATTACGCAATGCAGGATGCCTCCTCTAAGCTGCCTACAATTAAGCAGATTGATGTATACACTGATTCGCTAGGAGCTATTAGGGACCTCAAGGAAGTACACAAGGTGATGAGATCTGCGAGGCGATTCATAAGCTGAAGCATAAAACAGCTACTCGTGTAAAAGTACATTAGATTCGAGGCCATGCTGCGAACCCACACAACATTGCTGCTGACCAGCAGGCATACTGCTTTCCAGACATGAACCTTCCAGCCATTCCACTTCCATCTCAGCCTCTTAACTTACTCCCTACCCATAAAAATGTTCTCCGACAGAATATACGTGCTCTCATTCCACGATGTGTCTGCTCTCTCCCCTCTCATCTATACCTGTGTGGAGGAAGTTGTGCTTAAGAGGCTTCGGGCCGGGGTGGCCCTTACAACGGCCGGTATGTTATAATGGAACTGGTCACATTTATGTGTTGTTGATAAGTGTCTGTATTGTCCCACTCCAGCAATGCAAGAAGATGCATACCATCTTGTATGGACATGTGAAGGGTTGCAGCCAGAACGCCCTTGTCACCTACTTCAAGCCGGCCTTCGCTACAGCGACACAGCCCGTTACAACCGCTCAATACATTACAACACATTTCACAAGACACTACTTCACTTCACACATAACAGCGGCTTAACGGCGCACACTCAAAAAACATACCTGAAAAAATATTATGCCTTAAAGGCAAGTTTTGTTGCAATTTAAAAAAGCAAACAATATATCGTATTAATGAGGGCGTTATTTCGTATAGGATAGAGCACAACCTTTTCATTAAAGAAGGGCAACCAAAGGCACGGGACACGAGGAGGTCTCTTTCTGATGTTTTATGTTTTCGCTGGCTTTCCTTATATTACCATAAAACAATTAGCCCAGATATCCGCTTTGGAGCTTTCTATACGGTCATCAATAAAATATAGCCTCGAGGCAGTTATTTTTCCTACCTATCGAGCGTCTTGCGTAGTTTCTTTCCTTGGCTGGCTTTCCCCTCGTCGTTCGAAGTCCTCCGTAGGAATAGGCGCTACTGGGCAATTGTGAGGGGTGCGCTATGTGCGCTAACCGACCGGGTCCCTTCTTGGTGTTCTCCTTTTGCGCCACTTGGCATGACAATTCTGGAACTACACCTCTAAAGTGAAACAGACAGAGGAAAGGAGTGTAAGAGTGACACGACTGAGGTAGCCACTTCAAGGCAAATCATCTTACTCTCCCGTAACCACTTTGGTTTATGCCAAGTTAAGAGGATGACACGAAATCATCAAAATGTGGGCGGTTAGATAGATACGTAGATATAAATATTCAGTGTCTGCAGTACACAAAGAAGTGCTTCTCATTTAGAAGTAAACGAAAGACGAAAATTTTGGGACTAACTCATTACAATCATCACGTTTCCGTAGTTTCTCTCTTTGCTGCAGATAACCCTATCATTTCTCACTTCCTCCTTCTAGTTCACTTTTTGTTCCCCATTGAATGGAAACATTCGTAAAATTTCTGGAATCCCTCCTGATGATACGCAGCATTTTATCTGCACATGCACATTATGCAGAAAGCCAATCGAGAACTTACGCCAACGCACATCTGTGTATGTAATCTTTGACATCGTTCTTTGTTGAGTGTCTGTGATTGCAGGGGCGAAAGGTAGAACTGTAGAACAGAAGTCCATGGTTATGTTTGATTTGCTTCTATATAGTGTTGGCCAATGACCAGCCACGCATGCGCCAGCATTTGTACACCTCAGGTAAAGCAAAACTAGAACACTGATTTCAAAAATGGTTTCACAATCAAATATTTCCTATTAATTAGCAATATTTGCTAGGAGCATGGCGGTGTCAACAGAAAAAGAGGGAACAGATCATGTGCTCATCAAAAACAGCAATAGAAAGAACACACGAGTGAATCACTCATCATGTGTGAGGTCTTACTGTCAGTAGAAAAAATAGAGACGCGAAAACTAAAATAAAGAGCGCACAGAAGTGAAATCACATCCTGCTTTCGGGAAGAAGGAAGGCAAGAACATAAAAAGAGAAACGCGAACATATAGAAAGAGAGGGAGACCGACTCGAAAGCAACCAGAGCAAGCAGCGGTGGTTGAGGCTGCAATGAATCGGGAGTTGACGGCGAATACGCATGGGTGGCTCTAATTTGGAGGGTTCTCGGACGGGCGTGAACGCGACGGGCCTCCGCGCAGTAACAGCCCTTATCAGTCAGCCAACCAAACAGCCGAAGTACCAGCCGGCAACCGCGGTGGTCACTGGCGTCGCTGCAATCGAATCAGCCTCAAGTGGACGTCCGTATACGGATAACAACGGGAGATCTTGAGATGTTTGCGGCACGGGTCCACGCTTGTTTCTGGTTGCGCTTTAATTTGCGTAAATGTCAGTGGACCATTTCTGTGTGGCTACGCATCCCTATCCTCCATCAATTATCAAACAAAAGCCCCACCGATACTAATTACAATAGAAGGAGAATCTAGTCGCATTGACATCACTACCTACTTGGCACTCCACAGCTCTGAAAACAAGCAGTTCCCAATTATTCTATACGTCATTTTGAAGAACAAAGCATATATAGCATTGAATAGCGCATCAGTTGTCGCACCTTTCGAGGGGTACTTTATAAAAAAACATTTCATATTAGAGGTATCAATTAATAAAGCTTGTATCGATCATTACAAAACTTTCCCGAACTCTTTATAAGGATCTCTACTGCAGCCTGTATAGTGATTTATTTACGTGCGGTACTTTATAACCAGAAGCTGGTACGTATTGCTGCTTATGAGGTTACTGAAAGACAAAATTCAAAGTGGTAAACAGCATGGTCAGGTGCACAATATATCCCACGTGAAGGCGCATAATTACATCAATAATTAATGAATTCGACTTTCACGAATTGATATGATTTCATTGATTTATGCTATCGACAGTATAAAATCAACCGCGTGAACTCGTTGTAGCTTGCACTTGGTTGTCCTGTGGATGAAACTGTATGATGCACCAGAGGAGGCTGGCTAAAGGGCAAGAACGTTGACAATCCTTGAGTTCTTCCAGCAGAATGATTGGTTGCCGCATGATAGTTAGGATGAATTGTTGAGCTTCGTAAGAAAGGAAGCCGTCACAGTCGCTTTACTTCTCGAATTTATTTTGTAGTATTACAATTCGTGGTTTGAAAATAAAAAATAATAAATACTTAGATGAGAATCCTCAAGCCTAACTAGTTTATTTTTAATAAAATCACCGTCACCATTATAAGCCTGTCTGCGCCCACTGCAGGGCAAAGATCTTTCCCATATGCGATAATCAACCAAGTCATGTGCTTTCCATCGTCACGTTATTCCTGCGAACTTTTAACCTCATCGGCCCACCTAACTTTTCTGCCTACGCTTTGTGCGTTCGCCTCCTCTGGGAACCCATTAGGTTACCTTTAAGGGCCAGCGATTATCCTACCTATGTGCTACGTGCCCAGCCCATACCCATTTCTTCTTTTTTAAACTATGATATCCTTAACCACGGTTTTTCCCTGACGCACTCTGCCCTTTTTTTTTTCTATTAAAGTTACACCTATCATTTTCCATTCCATCGCTAACTGCGTCATCCTCATTTTAACCTGAACCTTCTTTTTAAGGCTCCAGGTTCCCACTGCTTAGGTAAGTACTCGCAGATGGAACTGTTATATACTTTCCTCTTGAAGGTTAGTGGCCAGATTACCATTCATGATTTGAGAACACTTGCCAACGTGAACCACGCCATTTTTATTCTCATAGTTATTTTTACTCGCATGGTTCGGCTCGACGGGTACAACCTGCATAATCAGAGCTATTTCTTTTCAAATTCTTGCGTCTCTTCACCTATCACGAAGGGCCCTTTTTCTGCCGAGACTGTTGCCCGTTACATTAGTTGTGGGCATTTTAATTTTGAGACCTACTTCCTGCTTTCCTTGTCCAGTTCTGCGATCAGGACCTGTGTTTCCTCCGCTGAGTTACTCATCAAGGCATTGTTATCAGCAAATCGCAAGTGACTAAGATACTTTCATTAATTCTTATTTCTAACTTATCACAATGTAAGGCCCTGAAAACCTGCAGTAAACAATCGGTGGATAGCATTAGAGAAATGGTGTTCTCTGCTTTACAAACTTTCTTTCAGATTTTGTCGCTTTCTTTACGGAGAAATATGGTGGCTGTGGGTCCACTGTGGATGTATTCTGGTATATTTATGTAACTAGCTTTGTCGATGCCCTGATTTCTCTGCGCCAGCATTTACTGCTGACTTGTCGACTGAGTCAAACGCCGTCTTGTCATCTGTGAAGGCTATGTATGGGTTGTATTCTGCGCATTTTTCTATTACCTGATTGATAGTGTGAGTATAATCTATTGTGGAGATCCCCCTGTGCGAAATCCTGATTGCTCCTTGGGTTGATTGAACTCGAATTCCGCTTTAATTCCATTAGCTTTTATTATTGTAAATAGTTTGTAGATAACGGACAGTAAGCTTCTTAGTCTGTAATTTTTAAAAGTCCATGACGTCTCCTTTTGTGGGGTTAAGATGATGTTGGCGTTCTACCAAGATTCTGATACTCATCCCGTCAAGAGACACTTCATATATAAAGTGGGCAGTTTTTCTAACACATCTTCTTCCAACACCACCTAGACTATTCACAAGGCCCGTTCATACCCCTCTCTCCAGACGGCATACGTCACGCAAGTTGTCCGATGTTATGACCGGCACAGCAAGGAGGTGGCTTGCAAGGGACGCTCATCGGCGTAACGGCGAAACGCTGTCTGCGTCCTGCAGGAACGCGGGAGGCGTCTGTGTGCGCCGCAGTAAATGCACATCAGCGTCGCTAGGACACACAGTCGGCGTCTAGCGCGTGCACGGACGGCTATAAAAGGAGCGTGTCGGGAGGTGCGCTGCGCTCTCTCTCTGGACTTCGCTGGCCCGCTCGTCTCGAGTGCGCTTTGGGCCCTTGTGATGGAAAAGCGCGTCTGTACGCTCTCGTTGCAATGTACTCTCCTCTTGCAAATATGTAAATTAAACACATCTTTTACTTGTTCGTGAGACGCGTCGCAAGCGTCGTCTCGCCGGATCATGAGTGGCAGCCTCAACCCCTCCCGGACATATCACCGACTGTCCAGTGGCCGAGGACGCGTCGCTTCAGGTGGTGGTGTTGGTCCACCCCGCGCAACTTTTTTACCCCGAACGGCGGACAAGCCACGACAGGTTTGCCTTTCATCGCTACCTGCTTCGTTGGTTAGACTGCGTTAGGCTTGGTGCTGCATCGCACTGCTGTGAGTCTTCGTCCGTTCCCTGGTGTCCTATTTTATTGGTGTTGTATTTGTGAGTATGTGATTACACATCGATCAGTGCGACATGGGACGTTGTTGTGTTCCCGGGTGCCGCGGCAATTATGACAGTGGTCCCAAAGTGCGTGTTTTCGCATTCCCCAAGGATGAAGCTCGGAAGAAGTCTTGGATAAAAGCCATTCCGCGAAAGGATTTCACACCAAGCATACACTCCAAGGTGAGAAACTGCTGAAGTTAGTTCTCTTACGGGCTTTATCACATTACTGGCGTTCTGGCTCTGTTACTGTTGAACGGAGCGAGTATCGCGAGTGGTGATGGTAGTTTCGTCGCGCTTTAAGTAGGGCAGTGCGGTAAAATAGAACAGAAATACTCAAGCTCGTGTCAAAGTTAACATTAGCCCGTTTCGTATAAAAGTAATGAAGTAACAGTTATGCTTAGCGCAGGTCTGTGAATTCCACTTCCTCGAAGCTGACTTCATCACAAAGCTGTCACATTACGACGCAGCGTCGGGAAAGACATTGACAGTCGACAGCGAGAGGGTGCGCCTAGTGTCAGATACTATACCATCCGTGTTTCCGAACTGTATGCCATACCTGAGCACGAATCACAATCGTCGAGAATCTCCTGTCTCGAAACGAGCTCGGAATGGAACACGAGGCCTTGAGCAAAGCGATTAAGGACTCTATATGCGCAAAAAAAAGCGAAGAGGAGAGAAATGGCTGTGTCCTCTTTCGAACACTTAAGAGGCAAGCTTCTCTGCTGTATGCAGTAATGATTTCTGGCACCATCAAGGCCAACGATCGTTGTGTGATTGTTTCTCCGCATCGAAGATAATCCTTCACCGCACGTGAGGTTTTCCGTCACTGTGCTTGCTGATCTCTCACTTGCAGTCTCAGAAGGTTATGATCAAGCTGGTTTCATTACCTTGCGGAGGCGCAGTTCCAGACGCAGTCGCGACATCCAGACGTTATCCTCACTGCTCCAGCAGCTGGAAAACCACATGACTGAGGACGCCTGATGTGCAAGTCCGTCGAAAACAGCGTCAGTGTTGCAGCATATCGGCTCCTTATTGAACGAACTGTCCGAAGACAGTGACCACGACCGAAGAACACAGTTGCTTTGTTTCGTTTTGCTAAATGAGCAAATAGCTCTCGCACTCGCTGCCCCCATTTGTCGCTAACGTGCTGAAACATTAGTGTTTTCTAGCATCCTGCACTCCTTATTCTCCGCATGCCTATAACTTTGCCAGATCAGCGCCGACGTTGACTTTACCACCCATCCTTCAAACCTGCGCCGCGTTATTTCCAAGTATGGAGGCGATCCACTGAAGGAGCAAAACGAAGCGAACTTCCTCTCCTACATTCGAGAAAGAGTGAAGTGCATGCAGCTGCACGAAAAGACGGTGACGTAATGGTCGATAAAATTCATATCAAGCCATACTTCGATTATAAGGGGGCAGCATAGTTGGATCTGCAGCCAATTCTCAAGAGGCAGCCACAACCGCTCATGTTTTCATGCTTCAGTCGCTCTCGTCATCAAACAAAGATGTGCTTCACATTCTTCCTGTTGCTAAAATTACCGTCAAAATTCTACATGAGTTCCGCAAGAAAGTAATTTTAGAAGTGGAATCTGTGGGCCTCAGAGTCAATGCTGTAATTACTGACAACGATTCCCTCAACCGGAAAATGATGTCGTTTTTCTCAGAGAAACAGGAAGTAAGCAATGTATATCCTTATCCAGCCGACAACAATCGGCTTCTGTTTTATTTCATAGGCGCTGTGCACATACTGAAATGCATCAGGAACAACTGGATGAATCAAAAAAACGAAGGAATATGCTTTTACTTTCCTGAAGTGAGCCTGTCAGGAATATTGCCCGACGGGCCGCCCAGAATGGAAGCAGCATCATTTGTAGCCGTACGGCAGCTGTATGCACTGGAGCAGACATCGCTTCTCAAGCTTGGCTACAAGCTAAATTCCAAGGCAATCAGTCCAACACCTATCGAGAGACAAAATGTAAAGTTGGTGTTAATTGTCATTAATCCGTTTGTATCAAACGCACTTGAGACGCGTGGCGATGCCCTTGAAACCACATGTGCCAGTTCAACCGCTCTCTTTATAAACATCATATCGACGTGGTGGAAAATCGTCAACATGAAGACCCCTTCGAAAGGTCGCCGACTGAACGACACCCTTCAAAATTTAGTAAATTCTACGGTGGATCAACAGCTGGTTTTCCTTAGTGGCATGGTAGACTGGCTGGATGCTTGGAGCAGCGTCAACATGAGCCGTGGCTGCTTGACAAGGGAAACACAATCTGCGTTGACACTCACTTGCTACTCCCTTGTTCAGCTGTCGCGGTACTGTTTAGAAGAACTGAAGTTCAAGTATGTCTTGCTGGGAAAATTTCAAACTGACACTCTTGAAGATCGCTTCGGTCGCTACCGTCAGCTTGCTGGTGCACAATATCATGTTTCCGTGAGGCAGCTTCAGGAGTCTGAAAAAAAATTCGGCTGCAAAAGCTGCTGATGCTTCCGCAGCCAGACATCAGCGGCGAAAGTGACACAGAAGTATTGCAACATAACTTCTCTGTTCACATCTCAAATGATGAAAGTTCCAACCCAAAGCATGACATGGAGGTGGTTGCTTATATCGCTGGATATTGTGCTCATTCAGCTCTGAAGAAGCTGTCATGCGCATTTTGCAGCAGCGTGCTCGTCCTGAAGAGCAGGAACATAGACGTGGAAGGTAACACAATCATTGACAACTTGTCAAGAGGAAGCTTAAAGTTTCCGCAGCCCATGTACTGTGCACATGGTGCTGGTGACAACGCTGTTGTCGAAAAGCTCACCAAGGGGGAAAATGCAAAGGTGTTCCTCGCGTCGAACAACCAACGTGGCATGTAAGCTCCATTACCACATCACTGCTAGGAGATGTTGAGCTTGAGACTTGTGAAATCGGCCATAACTCTGAGACTATCGTGCAGCATGTAGTGCGTGTTGCAACAAATGTCGCTTCTGAACAACTTTTGTAGACTTCGAAATGACACCATCGAAGCACCGCACAAAAAAAGGCAGCTGACAGAAAAATCAAAACTTTGAAGAAGAAATGAGGTAGGATTGTTTTAGCCTTTTGTCCTAATAAAAGCACTTCTACAAACGCATTTCTGACTATTACAGTTTGATCACTAAAGTGGAAAAGGCAGGCGTAAACAAATGCAGACCGCACAGGTACAAAAAAAGAACAAAAAAGAAACACCGGCTTTCAATGAGTTCCCACAGCAGATATAACGAGAACGAGTGGCGACGAGGTGCAGGTGGGCAGTTAGCGTGACGTCACGCTCTCCCTGAAGAGGCCTTGTCAATAGTTTAGTGGCTGTTGCTTCTTCGCCATTTTTCAGGAGGTCCGTTGTTACTTATCCTCAACAGCGGCTTTGCCTCTTCGCTTTCCTTCAAGGCTTGCCTTACTTCCCTATTGTTACAAGTAGGAAAGTTGAATTTTCCTGGACTACTATGTTTCTCACAATACTATCTTGGTTTCTTTTGGCTCCTGTACACATCTGTTGAACCAACACCACCTAGGACTATTGAGAAGGGCCCTCCAGGGAGAGCGTGACGTCACACTAGTTGCCCACCTGCACCCCGGCTGTCGTCGACACTCGTTATCATTAGTCTGCTGTGGGTACTTATCGAAAGCCGGTGTCTCTTTTTTGTTCTTTTTTGTTCCCGCGCGGTTGCATTTGTTTACGCCCTGCCTTTACCCTTAAGTGATCAAACTGTAATAGTCAGAAATGCGTTGTAGAAGTGCTTTTCTTAAGACGAAAGGCTAAAACCATCCTACCTCATTTGTTGTTTAAGATTTCCATTTTTCTGTCAGCTGCCTTTTTTGTGCGGTGCTTTGGATTGTGTCATTTCGAAGTCTACAAAAGTTGTTCAGAGCGACATTTGTTGCAAACACGCACTACATGGCCGCACGATAGTCTCAGAGGTATGGCCATTTTCCACAAGTCTCAAGCTCAACATCTTCTAGCAGTGATGTGGTAATGGAGCTACAATGCCACGTTGGTTGTTCGACGCGAGGAACACCTTTGCATTTTCTCCTTGGTGAGCTTTTCGACAACAAGCGTTGTCACCAGCACCATGTACACAGTACATGGCTGCGGAAACTTTAAGCTTCCTCTTGACAAGTTGTCAATCATTGTGTTACTTTCCACGTCTATGTTCCTGCTCCTCCAGGACGAGCACGCTGCTGCAAAATGTGCATGACAGCTTCTTCAGAGCTGAATGAGCACAATATCCAGCGATATAATCGACGACCTCCATGTCAAGCTTTGGGTTGGAAATTTCATCATTTGAGATGTGAACAGAGAAGTTATGTTGCGATACTTCTGTGTCACTTTCGCTGCTGATGTCTGGCTGCGGAAGCATCAGCAGCTTTTGCAGACGAATTTTCTTTTCAGATTCCAGAAGCTGCCTCACGGAAACATGATATTGTGCACCAGCAAGCTGACGGTAGCTACCGAAGCGATCTTCAAGAATGTCAGTTTGAAATTTTTCCAGCAAGACATACTTGAACTTCAGTTCTTCTAAACAGTACCGCGACAGCTCAACAAGGGAGTAGCAAGTGAGGTCAACGCAGAATGTGTTTCTCTTGTCAAGCATCCACGGCTCGTTTGACGCTGCTCCAAGCATCCAGCCAGTCTACCATGCCACTAAAGAAAACCAGCTGTTGATCCACCGTAGAACTCCCTAAATTTTGAAGGGTGTCGTTCAGTCGGCGACCTTTCGAAGGGTCTTCATGTTGACGATTTTCCACCACGTCGATATGATGTTTATAAAGAGAGCGGTTGAACTGGCACATGTGGTTTCAAGGGCATCGCCACGCGTCTCAAGTGCGTTTGATACAAACGGATTAATGACAATTAACACCAACTTTACATTTTGTCTCTCGATAGGTGTTGGATTGATTGCTTTGAAATTTAGCTTGTAGCCAAGCTTGAGAAGCGATGTCTGCTCCAGTGCATACAGCTGGCCGTACGGCTTCAAATGATGCTGCTTTGTTTCTGGGTGGCCCGTTGGGCAATATTCCTGACAGGCTGACTTCAGGAAAGTAAAAGCATATTCCTTCGTTTTTTTGATTCATCCAGTTGTTCCTGATGCATTTCAGTATGTGCACAGTGTCTACAACATAAAACAGAGGCCGATATTTGTCGGCTTGATGAGGATATAGAATGCTTACTTCCTGTTTCTCTGAGAAAAACGACATCAATTTCCGGTTGAGGGAATTGTTGTCGGTAATTGCAGCAATGACCCTGAGGCCCATAGATTCCACTTCTAAAATTACTTTCTTGCAGAACTCATGTAGAATTTCGGCGGTCATTTTAGCAATAAGAAGAATGTGAAGCACATCTTTGTTTGATGACAAGAGCGACTGAAGCATGGAAACATGAGCAGCTGTGAACACTTGAGCTTGGGCTGCTCTTGAGATTGCTGCAGACCAACTATGCTGCCCCCTTCATAATCGAAGTATGGCTTGATATGAATTTCATCAACCATGAGCGTCACCGTCTTTTCGTGCGGCTGCATGCACTTCACTCTTTCTGGAGTGTAGGAGAGGAAGTTCGCTTCGTTTTGCTCCTTCAGTGGATCGCCTCCATACTTGGAAATAACGCGGCGCAGGTTGAAGAATGGGGTAAAGTCAACGTCGGCGCTGATCTGGCAAAGTTATAGGCGTGCGGAGATATGAAGTGCAGGATGCTAGAAAACACTAATGTTTCAGCACATTAGCGACGAATGGGGGCAGCGAATGCGAGAGCTATTTGCTCATTTAGCGAACGAAACAAAGCACTGTGCTCTTCGGTCGTGTCACTGTCTTGGGACAGTTCATTCAATAAAGAGCCGTTATGCTGCAACACTGACGCTGTTTTCGACGGACTTGCAACTTCAGGCGTCTCAGTCATGTGGTTTTCCAGCTGCTGGAGCAGTGAGGACAACGTCCGGATGTCGCGCACTGCGTCTGGAACTGCGCCTCCGCAAGGTAATGAAACCAGCTTGATCATACCTACTGAGACTGCAAGTGAGAGATCAGCAAGCACAGTGACGGAAAACCTCACGTGCGGTGAAGGATTATCTTCGATGCGGAGAAACATCACACAACGATCGTTGGCCTTGATGGTCCAAAAATCATTACTGCTTACAGCATAAAGCTTGCCTCTTAAGTGTTGGAAAGAGGACACAGCCTTTCTCTCCTCTTCGCTTTTTTTGCGCATATAGAGTCCTTAATCGCTTTGCTCAAGGCCTCGTCTTCCAATCGAGCTCGTTTCGAGACAGGAGATTCTCGACGATTGCGATTCGTGCTCAGGTAGGACGGACAGTTCGGAAACACCGATGGTATAGCATCTGCCACTAGGCGCAGCCTCTCGCTGTCGACTGTCAATGTCCGTCCCGACGCTGCGTCGAAATGTGACAGCTTTGTGATGAAGTCAGCCTCGAGGAAGTGGAGTTCACAGACCTGCTCCAAGCATAACAGTGACATCATTACTTTCATACGAAACAGGCTAATGGGAACTTTGACACAAGCCTGAGTATTTATGTTCTATTTTACCCACACTGCCCTACCTGATGCGCGACAAAACTACCATCACCACTGACGATACTCGCTCCGTTCAACAGTAACAGAGCCAGAACGCCAGTATTGTGATAGAGCCGGTAAGAGAACAAACTTCAGCAGTTTCTCACCTGTAGTGTATGCTTGGTGTGAAATCGTTTCGCAGAATGGCTTTTATCCAAGACTTCTTCCGAGCTTCATCCTTGGGGAATGCGAAAACACGCACTTTGGGACCACTGTCATAATTGCCGCGGCACCCCGGACACAATAACGTCCCATGTCACACTGATCGATGTCTAATCACATACTCACAAATACAACACCAATAAAATAGGACACGTGGGAACGGACGGACGAAACTCAGAGGAGTTCGATGCAGCACCAAGCCTAACGCAGTCTAACCACGAAGCAGGTAGCGATGAAAGGCAAACCTGTCGTGGCTTGTCCGCCGTTCGGGGTAAAAAGTGTGCGGGGTGACCAACACCACCACCTGAGCGACGCGTCCTCGGCCACTGAACAGTCAGTGATATGTCCGGAGAGGGGTTGAGGCTGTCACCCAGGATCCAGCGAAGGACGACTCTTGCGACGCGTCTCACGAACAAGTAGAAGATGCGTTTAATTCACATATTTGCAAGATAACTACATTGCAACGAGAGCGTACAGACGCGCCTTTCCATCACAAGGGCCCAGAGCGCACTCGAGACGAGCGGGCCAGCAAAGTTCAGAGAGAGAGCACAGCGCACTCCCGACACGCTCCTTTTATAGCCGTCCGTGCACGTGCTAGACGCCGACTGTGTGTCCCAGTGACGCTGATGTGCATTTCTTGCGGCGCACACAGACGCCTCCCCGTTCCTGCAGGACGCGGACAGCGTTTGACCGTTACGCCGATAAGCGCGTCCCTTTCAAGCCACCTCCTTGCTGTGCCGGTCATAACATCGGACAACTTGCGTGACGTATGCCGTCTGGAGAGAGGGGTATGAACGGGCCTTGTGAATAGTCTAGGTGATGTTGGTTGAACTCCTCCGTCCACCTCAACAATCCTATTCATATTGGGTTATGACACTGCCTCTCCTTGTTCTTCAATGCATGAATCTGATTTTGCGCGTACACAAGTAATGTTTTCGCAGCTTGTATGCTTCTGGCCGCTTTTTTACAGCCTCCTCAATTCTCTCCATGTTATACTTCGTAACGTCGGTTGCCTACGCCTATTGATTAACTTCAAAACCAACCTCCATTAGCTATATTTTGTTGGTTAAATTGAGGTTTTTATAGTTTTCCGTCTCTTAGTAAGATATTTGCTCTTTTGAGATAGTTTGCCAGTGCCCTGCCTAGTGACCGTACTTCCAACATCGATTACACACTCTTTAATGATACTTGTAAGATTATTTTTCATTGTGTCAACGGTAACCTCGCTTACCTCGTTTTGTGCCTCGAATCTATTCTGAAACGAAACTCTGAATTTCTGTACTTTCACTCTCAACTCTAGATTATTAAATGCCTTCTTGCGCATCAATTTCTGTCTTTGCTTTTTGAAATATAGGTGAATACAAGCTATTACCATTTTATGGTCACTGCAACTGCATCGGATCTTGCTAAATCTTTTTTACGCTTGTGCAATTCCTGGGTCTGCATACAGAATGAATGAAGTCTAGATAGTTTTAGTTTTCGTTCCCGCCATCAGGACTTCGCCACGTCTACTTACGGTTATCTGGTTTCCCGAAGAAGGTGTTTCAGATTCATTGGTTATTACGTTCTGCGAACTCTACTAATAACTCCCCCCTGCATTTCTACAGCTGATGCCACATTGCTCCTGCATGGTCCCCGGCCTCTTTTTTGTCAACTTTGGCATTAAAGCCGCCCATCACAATAGCATGGCGTGATTTTACCTTTAATTATGGCTGACTCTACTTCACAGAAGCGGTTCAACCAAATGATCATCATGGCTCGATGTTACGCACGTAGGCCTGTACCACCTTCGTCTTGTACATTTTGCTAAACCTAATTGTGCCGCTTGCCACCCTCTCACTGATGCTAAGAAAGAGATCTCATCCCTAGTTCTTTCAGTAAATAATCCACGACAACACAGGACGAGTCTACTGTACAAGCCTCAAGTGTCCTCCTAACTTCGCTGAGCTCAAGTATATCCCAATGGACACCGTCTAATTCCTCGAATAGAACAGCTAGACTATCCTCACTAGATAGCATATTTATTTATTTAAATACCCTAAAGGCCCGAATGGGCATTACATAGGGGGGGGGGGGGATAGAGTGGGGTTATGATCACAAGTACAGTACAGAACATAAATTAAGGCAGAGATGGTATACATGTCTACTGCATCGAGAAACTGAAAGTGCAATCCAGAAACAACGCCAAATATATTACATTGAATGAAAAAAGGGGTTCACGCGAAATGCAATTTAAAAACAGTAAACAAGAACAAAAAAGCGC
>WOVY01004699.1:0-19743 GCA_013436015.1 Rhipicephalus annulatus
ATGAGTGCCCTTCCTGAAAGGACCAAATTCTGGTCTGCAGTATGTTATAAATAATAAATAAATATTGTAACGAGGGCAGTGGGCATGGAGCTCGAGTATAGAAAAGGAAGAAGTTTTGCTGTGATCGCAGGCTTGCGTTCAGTTAGCCCTTATATATATATATATATATATATATATATATATATATATATATATATATATATATACATCACTTTAGACCCACCATTACCTCTGTCTCAAATCGCATCTGATGGCCTGCATCGTTCCCTGCTCAGATATACTCCTTTTTCGATTTTCGGCTTTTCTTTCTATATTTTTTTTCAGCCCAAAATTACGTTTTCTTTGAAAAACCATTAGCCTTTTAGTTAAGATCCTGCCGCCCGGTTCTTGGCCGATCCCCCTTTGTGGGTGTGCGCCAGAGTGTCAAGGATCATCATCATCATCATCATCATCAGCCCTTGCGCTAAATAAAGCTTTCGTTGGCCGAGTCAACTCCTGCTGGTTCAACACCCTGGTTTAAGTGTTGGATATGAGGAGTACATCTGCTCCTCACCCTGGAACTTCGCAGCCGTACTCTCCAACCACCTTCTGCAATGACTGATCCGGGACCGTCTCAGGCCGCCACTCCAAGTCTCGCACCCATACCTGTCTTCTGCGATGGCTTTCTCAGGCAGTGCGACCCCCCCCATATTGGTGGCACAGAGGACCAAGATGTGGACAACTAAATTGCCGAGTATGAACTGGTGAGCGCGTAGAATAAGTGGAACGCAGCCGATAAGCTCACAAATGTGAGTTTTTACGTGACCGACGTGGCGAAACTATTTTACAGGAATCATCAAAGTGATTTCAGTACCTGGTCGGAATTAGCAAAAACCCTCTCCGAAGTCTTTGGACGTCCTGCTGTCTGCCGCTTTCATGCTGAACAGCGCTTGCGTGGCAGAGTACAGAGAACAGATGAGACTTTCACGAGCTACGTTGAAGATGTGCTCTTCCTCTGCCAGCTCGTCAACCCGACTCTGGATGAGGCAGGCAAGATAAAAATATCATGAAAGGAATAGACGACGGTGCATTCCAAATGCTTGCTGCGAAGTGTCCCCAGAAGGTCGCCGAGGTGATTCAGCTCTGCCAAAGTTATGATGAGCTGCGTAGGCAACGTGCTTTCACACGTTACGCTGCTCAAGACACCGCGGACCTCTCATCCCTCGACTATCCCCATGACACTGCCGACCACTCTGCTTTAATGCCACTCATAAAGCAATTCATACGCGAGGAGGTCGCCCGGCAGCTATCTATAATCACCAGAACTAACGAGCCGATGGCACCCTTATCGCCTTCGCTTCGCCAGGTCATCGAATCGCAAGTTGCCGAAGCATTGCCGCCAGTTCAGGCTCCACCATCTTTGACCGCACCACTAACATATGCAGCCGCTGTTGCTCGGCCACGCGTTCCATCGTCTCCGGCTATCTACGAAGCAACTGGCTACGTTCAATTGTCGACGCCACCTGCCCGCCCGTTGACTGTCCTGTCTCCGGCTGTATAGAAATAACTCGGAACGTTTATATGAAGCCGCCGCCTGTACGACCGTTTCCAGTACCTTATCCAGCGACAAGTGCCCCTACCGTCAGCCAATGACGCACTCCGGATAATCGGCCAATATGTTTTTAATGTGGCATCCCAGGCCACATAGCTCGTCACTGCCACCGTCGCAGCTTCACTTCTCATTACATTACAGGGGCCTCACACTGCATGCCCACTCAGCCACGATATCCCGTTCCTGCCGATCCACCTCTGGACGGACGTACCGGTTGCCGCCCAGCCGGCTCGAGCCGTCCGCCTTCTCCTCGTCGCAGATGTATGTCTCCAATGTTACGTCGCAACAGCCCACCACGAGCGGAAAACTGACGGGCGCAGTTCCGGAGGGAAGAACTGCGTTCGCAGTGAAAATTTCAAGACCTAACTGCTGTCCCCCGAACGAAATCTAACTCTATATTGATGGCATTAAGGTGCACGGACTTGTTGACACTGGAGCTTCCGTATCTGTAATTAGCGAGAAACTGTGCCGAAACTTGAAGAAAGTGACCACGCAACTTACCGACCTATCTTTGCAGACAGCTACGTCCCATCATATTCAGCCTTCAGCTCTGTGCACTGCACGAGTCGTCATTTAAGGTGTGATGTGCGTCGACACATTTGTAGTTTTATTCTGTTCTTCGCATGACGTTATCCTTGGATGGGACCTCATTTCGTCAAATTCTGCGTGGGTCGACTGTGCTCATTCCGAACTCGCATTATCTGTGCCGTGCTATGAACCCAACAATGGCGCTTCGTGTAGAGTGTTTGTAGCTTCTGACGTTGACATTGCGCCATTCTCAGCTGTTGTTGTCTAGGTGTCGTGTGCCTCCCCTCCGAAATCGCCTGTGTTGTTTATGCGATCGGTCCTATCTGCGTGCAGTCAAAAGATCATGCTTCCGTTTGCCGTCGTCGTTTTTGTGTGCAATCCCTCGGACAGCCCATCATCCCTACTACGTGGAGAATGCCTGGGGAGCTACGAACCTTACGAGTGCATTCTTCTGGGTACTATACCCGATCATCGAGCCCTCCAACAGTCCCTGGGCTTCACCGGTTGTTCTCGTCAAGAAAAAAGACGGATCCATATGGTTCTGCGTTGACTACCGCCGACTACAAAAGATAACACGCAAAGACGTATACCCTCTGCCGCATACCGATGATGCTCTGGACTGCCTACAAGGTGCAGAGTTCTTTTCTTCGTTAGATTTACGCTCCGGCTACTGGCAGGTGCCTATGGCAGAGGGTGACCGCCCGAAGACAGCCTTTGTGACACCGGATGGACTATATGAATTCATCGTTATGCGCTTTGGCCTCTGCAATGCGCCTGCCACTTTCAAAAAGATGATGGATACCATCTTGCGAGGTCTGAAACGGAGAACGTGCCTCTGTTATTGGACGACATTGTGGTATTTTCAAGCGACTTTGCGACCCACTTCAGCCGCCTCGAGCAAGTTCTTACGTGCCTTTCCATGGCGGTACTTCAACTTAACTTGAAGAAATGCCACTTCGGCGCTCGCAAGCTTGTATTTCTAGGCCATGTAGTTTCTAAGGATGGCATTCTCCCGGACCCAACGAAACTTAATGCAGTCGCGGCGTTCCCAAAGCCAACCACCATCAAAGAGCTTCGAAGCTTCGTTCGGCCTATGTTCCTTCTTCCGGCGCTACGTCCGCAATTCCGCCTCCATTATCGCCCCCTTGACCAATATTCTTGCCGGAAGTTCTGATTTGTCAGCGTGGTCGCAGGCGTGTGATGATGCATTTCAGGAACTCCGACGGCTCCTCACCACGCCTCCCATACTCCGACATTTCGATCCGTCTGCTCCAAAAGAGCTTCATACAGACTTTAGTGGTGTCGGGCTAGGGGCCATACTGGCCCAACGCAAGGATGGCTTTGACGAGTACGTCGTTACCTATGCCAGCCGCAGCCTCAGTAAAGCCGAGAAGAATTACAGCGTAACTGAAAAGGAGTGCCTCGCCATTATTTGGGCAATCGGAAAATTTTGGCCTTATTTATATGGACGTCCGTTTGGTATTGTAACAAACCACCATGCGCTTTGCTGGTTATCTTCCCTAAAAGAACCTTATGGTCGGCTCGCTTGTTGGGCATTGCGGTTACAGGAGTTCGATATCCGTGTTGTCTACCGTTCTGGCCGGAAGCATTCCGACGCCGATGCCCTGTCACGTTCGCCATGGGCTTCAGAGCCTGTCGGCTCGCCTATCTCCACCAGTGCTGCCTTGGCCATCAGCATTTCGGGCATGGCTTCCGAGCAACGTAAAGATGCTTGGATTTCATCTCTTTTAGACTTGCTCTCAAACCGGATGCCCGCTCCAGTTTCCAGGGCGCGTCGCCGTCAAGCAGGACACTTTGCTATTTGGGATAACCTGCTTTACCGCCGAA
The DNA here is from genome assembly GCA_013436015.1 of Rhipicephalus annulatus. Lineage (NCBI taxonomy): Eukaryota > Metazoa > Arthropoda > Arachnida > Ixodida > Ixodidae > Rhipicephalus > Rhipicephalus annulatus. Next base: position 3,968 of record WOVY01004699.1, read on the forward strand.
ACTACAGCTCGATGGGCCGTAAGTGGTTTGCTCATCATTCTCCGACATCTGCGCTCTAACATCTGTGCCACGTTCCACGACGATCCGCAATGTGGCCACGCTGGTGTGTTAATAACATACACTCGCTTGCAGCTGCGGTACTACTTGCGCAGTATGTACCGTTTCGTTAGCCGTTACGTAAAGTCTTGCCTTACCTGCTAGCGACGCAAAATGCCCACTCAGCATGCCACAGGTCCCTTGCAGCCGTTGCCATGTCCAGCACGAGCTTTCGATCGTGCCGGAATCGACCTTTACGGTCCGCTTCCCTATACTTCGAGTAGCAACCGCTTGGTCAGTGTCGCTATCGACCACCTAACGCGGTACGCTGAAACAGCTGCGTTACCTTCTGCTACCGCAAGAGACGTTGCATGTTTTATACTGCAAAACCTGGTTTTGCAGGCATGGAGCACCTCGAGAGTTCCTAACCAACCGCGGCCGCGTTTTTCTCTCTGATGCCATCAAAGCGTTGTTGAGCGAGTGTCCCATCATACACCGCACTACCACAGCCTATCATCCGCAAACTAATTGGATGACGGAGCGTTTTAATCGTACACTTTGGGATATGCTGGCCAAGTACGCTTTATCCGACCAGTCAAATTGGGATAGCATACTGCCTTTTGTGACATATGCTTACAACACTGCAACGCAAAGCACCACTGGATTTTCGCCTTTCTTTCTTCTTTATGGACGCAAACCATCTTCAACAATGGATACTATTGTTCTTTATCGACGGGACCCTTCAGAGATGACTACCATTTCTAGAGCAGCAGCACACGCTGAAGAATGTTGGAAGCCTGCTCGTGCGTTCACGTCACATGACCAGACACGCCAGAAACATCACCACGTCGTGTCAACCACGCCTATGAGCTTTGCTTCAAACTCACTGGTGTGGTTATAGATTCCTTCTACTCCTCCAGGACTCTCTCACAAGCTTTCGTCAAGGTACCATAGCCCTTATCAAGTTGTACGCCAAACATCTCCTGTCAACTACCAGGTCGAGCCGCTGGATGCATCTCCGGACAAGCGCCGTAGGGGATGAGAAATCGTACACATCTTTTGGCTCAAGCCATACCATGACCCTTCTGTGTACACCTGTCCTCAGGTCACCAGGATGGCTCCCTCATCACCCGGGGGTGATTGTAACGAGGGCAGTGGGCATGGAGCTCGAGTATAGAAAAGGAAGAAGACTTGCTGTGATCGCAGGCTTGCGTTCAGTTAGTCCTTGCGCTAAATAAAGCTTTCGTTGGCCGAGTCCACTCCTACTGGTTCAACACCCCGTTTCAGTATGTTTATATATATATATGAACGGAGTTCCAGGAGCTGCCTTTAGATTGAGAAAGGTCTAAGAGATCGGAAAGCACCTTCCACCACTTAATTACGACGGTTCAGCTGGAGCTTTCGTCAAGCAACAGCAAGAAGGCGCCGATGATGAAGAGGTCAAAACAAAGACGTATAATGGTGATTGACAGATGTGGAAGGTAAAGTCCAATGAATTCATAGAATATATATATATATATATATATATATATATATATATATAAAATAAAATAAGGGAAAGAAGTGTATACCTAAGGGCTCGTTTTTCCGTGTTTTAACACAATATTAATTAGATATAACAGACAGTAATGCCAAGGAATGTACAGGGGAAGTTATTAAAACTAATGGAATGTAAATAAGATGAAAGAAAAGTGGATGAAAAAATTACCAACTGTGAGCAGGAATCGAACCTACGACCATCGAATTACGCGTTCGATGCTCTAACCACTGAGCTATCACAGCGGCCCTCCGTCCATCCACTTTTTTGGGTTTATCTGTGAATTTAGAAGTAGAAGTGACAGTCAGCGCCATCTATAAGCCAAACAACGAGTGTGAAACACTCTTATGCGCATGTTTGGCGCCACGTAGCACGTGAACTTGTTATGAGCGGGCAGCTGATTAATTGTCCCTCTTATACAACCTAAACACACCAAGTCTGCCAGTACGAGACCCTCGTTCAATGAAATAAGGGAAAGAAGTGTATACCTAAGGGCTCGTTTTTCCGTGTTTAAAACAATATTAATTAGATATAACAGACAGTAATGCCAAGGAATGTACAGGAGAAGTTATTAAAACTAATGGAATGTAAATAAGAAGAAAGAAAAGTGGATGAAAAAATTACCAACTGTGAGCAGGAATCGAACCTACGACCTTCGAATTACGCGTTCGATGCTCTAACCACTGAGCTATCACAGCGGCCCTCCCTCCATCCACTTTTTTGGGTTTATCTGTGAATTTAGAAGTAGGAGTGACAGTCAGCGCCATCTATAAGCCAAACAACGAGTGTGAAAACACTCTTATGCGCATGTTTGGCGCCACGTAGCACGTGAACTTATTATGAGCGGGCAGCTGATTAATTGTCCCTCTTATACAACCTAAACACACCAAGTCTGCCAGTACGAGACCCTCGTTCAATGAAATAAGGGAAAGAAGTGTATACCTAAGGGCTCGTTTTTTCGTGTTTTAACACAATATTAATTAGATATAACAGACAGTAATGCCAAGGAATGTACAGGGGAAGTTATTAAAACTAATGGAATGTAAATAAGAAGAAAGAAAAGTGGATGAAAAAATTACCAACTGTGAGCAGGAATCGAACCTACGACCTTCGAATTACGCGTTCGATGCTCTAACCACTGAGCTATCACAGCGGCCCCCCTCCATCCACTTTTTTGGGTTTAACTGTGAATTTAGAAGTAGGAGTGACAGTCAGCGCCATCTATAAGCCAAACAACGAGTGTGAAAACACTCTTATGCGCATGTTTGGCGCCACGTAGCACGTGAACTTATTATGAGCGGGCAGCTGATTAATTGTCCCTCTTATACAACCTAAACACACCAAGTCTGCCAGTACGAGACCCTCGTTCAATGAAATAAGGGAAAGAAGTGTATACCTAAGGGCTCGTTTTTCCGTGTTTTAACACAATATTATTAGATATAACAGACAGTAATGCCAAGGAATGTACAGGGGAAGTTATTAAAACTAATGGAATGTAAATAAGAAGAAAGAAAAGTGGATGAAAAAATTACCAACTGTGAGCAGGAATCGAACCTACGACCTTCGAATTACGCGTTCGATGCTCTAACCACTGAGCTATCACAGCGGCCCTCCCTCCATCCACTTTTTTGGGTTTATCTGTGAATTTAGAAGTAGGAGTGACAGTCAGCGCCATCTATAAGCCAAACAACGAGTGTGAAAACACTCTTATGCGCATGTTTGGCGCCACGTAGCACGTGAACTTATTATGAGCGGGCAGCTGATTAATTGTCCCTCTTATACAACCTAAACACACCAAGTCTGCCAGTACGAGAACCTCGTTCAATGAAATAAGGGAAAGAAGTGTATACCTAAGGGCTCGTTTTTTCGTGTTTTAACACAATATTAATTAGATATAACAGACAGTAATGCCAAGGAATGTACAGGGGAAGTTATTAAAACTAATGGAATGTAAATAAGAAGAAAGAAAAGTGGATGAAAAATTACCAACTGTGAGCAGGAATCGAACCTACGACCTTCGAATTACGCGTTCGATGCTCTAACCACTGAGCTATCACAGCGGCCCTCCCTCCATCCACTTTTTTGGGTTTATCTGTGAATTTAGAAGTAGGAGTGACAGTCAGCGCCATCTATAAGCCAAACAACGAGTGTGAAAACACTCTTATGCGCATGTTTGGCGCCACGTAGCACGTGAACTTATTATGAGCGGGCAGCTGAATTAATTGTCCCTCTTATACAACCTAAACACACCAAGTCTGCCAGTACGAGACCCTCGTTCAATGAAATAAGGGAAAGAAGTGTATACCTAAGGGCTCGTTTTTCCGTGTTTTAACACAATATTAATGAGATATAACAGACAGTAATGCCAAGGAATGTACAGGGGAAGTTATTAAAACCAATGGAATGTAAATAAGAAGAAAGAAAAGTGGATGAAAAAATTACCAACTGTGAGCAGGAATCGAACCTACGACCTTCGAATTACGCGTTCGATGCTCTAACCACTGAGCTATCACAGCGGCCCTCCCTCCATCCACTTTTTTGGGTTTATCTGTGAATTTAGAAGTAGGAGTGACAGTCAGCGCCATCTATAAGCCAAACAACGAGTGTGAAAACACTCTTATGCGCATGTTTGGCGCCACGTAGCACGTGAACTTATTATGAGCGGGCAGCTGATTAATTGTCCCTCTTATACAACCTAAACACACCAAGTCTGCCAGTACGAGACCCTCGTTCAATGAAATAAGGGAAAGAAGTGTATACCTAAGGGCTCGTTTTTCCGTGTTTTAACACAATATTAATGAGATATAACAGACAGTAATGCCAAGGAATGTACAGGGGAAGTTATTAAAACCAATGGAATGTAAATAAGAAGAAAGAAAAGTGGATGAAAAAATTACCAACTGTGAGCAGGAATCGAACCTACGACCTTCGAATTACGCGTTCGATGCTCTAACCACTGAGCTATCACAGCGGCCCTCCCTCCATCCACTTTTTTGGGTTTATCTGTGAATTTAGAAGTAGGAGTGACAGTCAGCGCCATCTATAAGCCAAACAACGAGTGTGAAAACACTCTTATGCGCATGTTTGGCGCCACGTAGCACGTGAACTTATTATGAGCGGGCAGCTGATTAATTGTCCCTCTTATACAACCTAAACACACCAAGTCTGCCAGTACGAGACCCTCGTTCAATGAAATAAGGGAAAGAAGTGTATACCTAAGGGCTCGTTTTTTCCGTGTTTTAACACAATATTAATGAGATATAACAGACAGTAATGCCAAGGAATGTACAGGGGAAGTTATTAAAACCAATGGAATGTAAATAAGAAGAAAGAAAAGTGGATGAAAAAATTACCAACTGTGAGCAGGAATCGAACCTACGACCTTCGAATTACGCGTTCGATGCTCTAACCACTGAGCTATCACAGCGGCCCTCCCTCCATCCACTTTTTTGGGTTTATCTGTGAATTTAGAAGTAGGAGTGACAGTCAGCGCCATCTATAAGCCAAACAACGAGTGTGAAAACACTCTTATGCGCATGTTTGGCGCCACGTAGCACGTGAACTTATTATGAGCGGGCAGCTGATTAATTGTCCCTCTTATACAACCTAAACACACCAAGTCTGCCAGTACGAGACCCTCGTTCAATGAAATAAGGGAAAGAAGTGTATACCTAAGGGCTCGTTTTTCCGTGTTTTAACACAATATTAATGAGATATAACAGACAGTAATGCCAAGGAATGTACAGGGGAAGTTATTAAAACCAATGGAATGTAAATAAGAAGAAAGAAAAGTGGATGAAAAAATTACCAACTGTGAGCAGGAATCGAACCTACGACCTTCGAATTACGCGTTCGATGCTCTAACCACTGAGCTATCACAGCGGCCCTCCCTCCATCCACTTTTTTGGGTTTATCTGTGAATTTAGAAGTAGGAGTGACAGTCAGCGCCATCTATAAGCCAAACAACGAGTGTGAAAACACTCTTATGCGCATGTTTGGCGCCACGTAGCACGTGAACTTATTATGAGCGGGCAGCTGATTAATTGTCCCTCTTATACAACCTAAACACACCAAGTCTGCCAGTACGAGACCCTCGTTCAATGAAATAAGGGAAAGAAGTGTATACCTAAGGGCTCGTTTTTTCCGTGTTTTAACACAATATTAATGAGATATAACAGACAGTAATGCCAAGGAATGTACAGGGGAAGTTATTAAAACCAATGGAATGTAAATAAGAAGAAAGAAAAGTGGATGAAAAAATTACCAACTGTGAGCAGGAATCGAACCTACGACCTTCGAATTACGCGTTCGATGCTCTAACCACTGAGCTATCACAGCGGCCCTCCCTCCATCCACTTTTTTGGGTTTATCTGTGAATTTAGAAGTAGGAGTGACAGTCAGCGCCATCTATAAGCCAAACAACGAGTGTGAAAACACTCTTATGCGCATGTTTGGCGCCACGTAGCACGTGAACTTATTATGAGCGGGCAGCTGAATAATTGTCCCTCTTATACAACCTAAACACACCAAGTCTGCCAGTACGAGACCCTCGTTCAATGAAATAAGGGAAAGAAGTGTATACCTAAGGGCTCGTTTTTCCGTGTTTTAACACAATATTAATGAGATATAACAGACAGTAATGCCAAGGAATGTACAGGGGAAGTTATTAAAACCAATGGAATGTAAATAAGAAGAAAGAAAAGTGGATGAAAAAATTACCAACTGTGAGCAGGAATCGAACCTACGACCTTCGAATTACGCGTTCGATGCTCTAACCACTGAGCTATCACAGCGGCCCTCCCTCCATCCACTTTTTTTGGGTTTATCTGTGAATTTAGAAGTAGGAGTGACAGTCAGCGCCATCTATAAGCCAAACAACGAGTGTGAAAACACTCTTATGCGCATGTTTGGCGCCACGTAGCACGTGAACTTATTATGAGCGGGCAGCTGATTAATTGTCCCTCTTATACAACCTAAACACACCAAGTCTGCCAGTACGAGACCCTCGTTCAATGAAATAAGGGAAAGAAGTGTATACCTAAGGGCTCGTTTTTCCGTGTTTTAACACAATATTAATGAGATATAACAGACAGTAATGCCAAGGAATGTACAGGGGAAGTTATTAAAACCAATGGAATGTAAATAAGAAGAAAGAAAAGTGGATGAAAAAATTACCAACTGTGAGCAGGAATCGAACCTACGACCTTCGAATTACGCGTTCGATGCTCTAACCACTGAGCTATCACAGCGGCCCTCCCTCCATCCACTTTTTTGGGTTTATCTGTGAATTTAGAAGTAGGAGTGACAGTCAGCGCCATCTATAAGCCAAACAACGAGTGTGAAAACACTCTTATGCGCATGTTTGGCGCCACGTAGCACGTGAACTTATTATGAGCGGGCAGCTGAATAATTGTCCCTCTTATACAACCTAAACACACCAAGTCTGCCAGTACGAGACCCTCGTTCAATGAAATAAGGGAAAGAAGTGTATACCTAAGGGCTCGTTTTTCCGTGTTTTAACACAATATTAATAGATATAACAGACAGTAATGCCAAGGAATGTACAGGGGAAGTTATTAAAATCCAATGGAATGTAAATAAGAAGAAAGAAAAGTGGATGAAAAAATTACCAACTGTGAGCAGGAATCGAACCTACGACCTTCGAATTACGCGTTCGATGCTCTAACCACTGAGCTATCACAGCGGCCCTCCCTCCATCCACTTTTTTGGGTTTATCTGTGAATTTAGAAGTAGGAGTGACAGTCAGCGCCATCTATAAGCCAAACAACGAGTGTGAAAACACTCTTATGCGCATGTTTGGCGCCACGTAGCACGTGAACTTATTATGAGCGGGCAGCTGATTAATTGTCCCTCTTATACAACCTAAACACACCAAGTCTGCCAGTACGAGACCCTCGTTCAATGAAATAAGGGAAAGAAGTGTATACCTAAGGGCTCGTTTTTCCGTGTTTTAACACAATATTAATGAGATATAACAGACAGTAATGCCAAGGAATGTACAGGGGAAGTTATTAAAACCAATGGAATGTAAATAAGAAGAAAGAAAAGTGGATGAAAAAATTACCAACTGTGAGCAGGAATCGAACCTACGACCTTCGAATTACGCGTTCGATGCTCTAACCACTGAGCTATCACAGCGGCCCTCCCTCCATCCACTTTTTGGGTTTATCTGTGAATTTAGAAGTAGGAGTGACAGTCAGCGCCATCTATAAGCCAAACAACGAGTGTGAAAACACTCTTATGCGCATGTTTGGCGTCACGTAGCACGTGAACTTATTATGAGCGGGCAGCTGATTAATTGTCCCTCTTATACAACCTAAACACACCAAGTCTGCCAGTACGAGACCCTCGTTCAATGAAATAAGGGAAAGAAGTGTATACCTAAGGGCTCGTTTTTCCGTGTTTTAACACAATATTAATGAGATATAACAGACAGTAATGCCAAGGAATGTACAGGGGAAGTTATTAAAACCAATGGAATGTAAATAAGAAGAAAGAAAAGTGGATGAAAAAATTACCAACTGTGAGCAGGAATCGAACCTACGACCTTCGAATTACGCGTTCGATGCTCTAACCACTGAGCTATCACAGCGGCCCTCCCTCCATCCACTTTTTTGGGTTTATCTGTGAATTTAGAAGTAGGAGTGACAGTCAGCGCCATCTATAAGCCAAACAACGAGTGTGAAAACACTCTTATGCGCATGTTTGGCGCCACGTAGCACGTGAACTTATTATGAGCGGGCAGCTGATTAATTGTCCCTCTTATACAACCTAAACACACCAAGTCTGCCAGTACGAGACCCTCGTTCAATGAAATAAGGGAAAGAAGTGTATACCTAAGGGCTCGTTTTTTCCGTGTTTTAACACAATATTAATGAGATATAACAGACAGTAATGCCAAGGAATGTACAGGGGAAGTTATTAAAACCAATGGAATGTAAATAAGAAGAAAGAAAAGTGGATGAAAAAATTACCAACTGTGAGCAGGAATCGAACCTACGACCTTCGAATTACGCGTTCGATGCTCTAACCACTGAGCTATCACAGCGGCCCTCCCTCCATCCACTTTTTTGGGTTTATCTGTGAATTTAGAAGTAGGAGTGACAGTCAGCGCCATCTATAAGCCAAACAACGAGTGTGAAAACACTCTTATGCGCATGTTTGGCGCCACGTAGCACGTGAACTTATTATGAGCGGGCAGCTGATTAATTGTCCCTCTTATACAACCTAAACACACCAAGTCTGCCAGTACGAGACCCTCGTTCAATGAAATAAGGGAAAGAAGTGTATACCTAAGGGCTCGTTTTTCCGTGTTTTAACACAATATTAATGAGATATAACAGACAGTAATGCCAAGGAATGTACAGGGGAAGTTATTAAACCAATGGAATGTAAATAAGAAGAAAGAAAAGTGGATGAAAAAATTACCAACTGTGAGCAGGAATCGAACCTACGACCTTCGAATTACGCGTTCGATGCTCTAACCACTGAGCTATTTTTTTTTTTTTATTTATTGCCTGGCATGGACATTGTACAGGGCAATCATTGCACACACATATATTACAATACAAAGAAAAAAAAAAACAGCATTGCCATCAGTCCCATTTGTACTGATGTTGTCCTCTTAAAAATACTTAAGGTTTGCCAGGGGTTAAACCTTGACAACCATTCTGGCTCGATATCCTCTATTTTGCTACACTCAATGAATGCAGACATGCTTTGCCTGAAATAAATTACTGCTGGCTTTGCGTCCGGGTCGAAATGGTATCCGGCCATTCGTGCACGCCATATACAGTGGAGACCGGTCAACATCACTACATCAAATGGGACCCCATCATCATTTGTTACTGCGAGGTACCTTATTCCGTGTGGGTCTAGTGGAAAATCCTTCTTTATTGTCCTCTGTAATATGTCCCAAAAATGTACCCCTTCCCAACAATGCAAAAAAACATGGTCTATTGTTTCTGGTTTCTTACATATCAAGCAGTGTGACCCCCATGGTGTAAAAAAACCCCGTTCCTCTGTGAAAGTCTTTACTGATAGTGTTCCTGTGTGTAACTTGAAGAAAAAAGTTTTCACCCCTGTAGGTACCTGCATGTTTCTCACCCGCTTCAGTACATTTTGTCCCGGTCTTCCACTGTATATGGCCCTGTACAATGGTACTGGCAAAACCATAGCACATACATCTTTGTACAATTCTTTTCTTCTAACACTTGCTAGATAATCTATCGAAAAGCGTACAGATAAAAAACGTACACTGTCTACCACTTCCTTGAGATACCCACGCAACGTCACGGGCCGGCTATCCGTAGTAACAACAAGATCTGGTAAGGCACTGCCTAACCTGAGCTGGCATACCGTACGCAAAAACGGATCCCTGACGTCACGGAAAAACAAAAATCTATTTACTACTTGTCTCACAAATAGGTGCGCCAAACCAAGACCTCCGTCCTTCACGCGCCTGAACAAGTTGGTCCGTCTGCACCTTTCCCATTTCGAGCCCCATATAAAAACTGCGAACACTCTGTGCAGCCTTTGCACGTTGATCCTTGAACAATGTAACACCTGCATCACATACCACAGTTTAGCGATAAAAAACATGTTGCACACAGTAGCCCTAGCAAAAACAGACAGGTTCATGCCTTTCCACCTGTCTGCTTTTTCCTTCGTCTCTTTTGTTTGACGCGACCAATACTCCTCGCTGCCGTTATAACATTCCAGGGGAACACCGAGGTACCTTGTCGGTGTTTCCGTCCAGTGCACATTCGCAAAAAGGTCCGGCTTTGAAGGCCACCTTCCGTGCCAAAGCCCAAGAGATTTCGCCCAGTTTACGCGGCTTCCTGTGACGCTACAAAAATGTTTCACAACACTTATCGTTTCCTCTACACTTTCTTTGTTCGTACAACACACCGCAATGTCATCTGCATATGCCAGCAGCTTAACTTCCACTGCCGCCAAGCTGAAGCCACGTATTTTTTCATTTTCATTTATCGCTAAGCACATCGCTTCGATGTAAATACAAAACAAAAGTGGACTGAGGGGGCAGCCTTGACGCACAGAACGCATTACGTGAATGGGGGCCCCCAAAGACTTGTTAACAATTAAACGTGTTGTGCAGTTCTGGTACGCCAAGGCCACTCCCTCCTTGATGATGGAACCGACATTAATATGATCTAAGATGACAAACAAAATATCATGCGCAACACAATCAAAAGCTTTCTCCAGGTCTATCTGGAGCACAGCAACGCCAAGTGAATCTTCGTCACAACACTCCTAGCACACACCGCATCTTGTGAATGTTTGAGCTAATGGTTCTGCCTTTGATTCCACAAGTTTGGTGCTCTCCAACAATTTCTTTAATGACACCTTGAAGTCGCGCTGCCAGAACCTTCATAAAAATCTTGTAGTCGACATTGGTCAGCGATATGGGCCTATACGATGTCACCAGTTTAAGTTTTTCCCCTTCGTCCGTTTTAGGAATTAATATCGTATGCGCTTTGCTGAAGGAGGGCGGCAGAGTTTTCCGTTCGTACGCCTCATTGAACAGCTCAGCTAACCCCGGGGACAGTTCTGTTCTAAACGTCTTATACCATGCTGCGGTTAGGCCATCGGGTCCCGGTGACTTTCCGGGGTTCAGATGACCAATCGCGCGTTCCACTTCGCCTTCCGTTATTCTGCCTTCTAAAAGCTTTTTTGTGTCGTCACTAAGCCGCGGCAAGCGCTTGAGAAACTCTTCTTTAAAACCATGTACATTCGCTTTTCGAATTGCAAAAAGTGACTGATAATACGCAACAAAGGCCCGTTCGATGCTTTCATTGTCGCTCGCGAGAGTCCCGTTGCAATAGACCTTATCGATGTGGTTTCGGCGTCCTTGCGCTTTTTCGAGACCAAGCGCCCTTTTTGTGGGCGTCTCACCCGCGGCAAGATCATTTGCGCGCGCGCGAACCCAGGCGCCTCGATAACGCTCTCTGTCATGCAGTTCTAATTTTTCCTTGACACTGCGCACCTCGTCTTTGCAAGTCCCAGGCTCCCGACTTTCTAGGGCTATCAGCTGCTGCAGTGTTTTCTTAAGACTTCTTTCTTTTATTTGCGCTTCGAATTTTAGCGTGCTCGATCTGTCAAGCGCTTTCATTTTCACCTTCTGCTTTAAACACTCCCATTTCTCTGCTACTGTTTCCGTTTTTTCCATAAGCACTTCATTAATGGTCTCGTGCACTGCTTCTAAAAATGGTTCATCTTTTAGTAACAATGCGTTCAGTTTCCATAAATCCCAGTTGAAAACCTTACGCTGTTTCTTCATGCCTATGCGACACACAACCAAACAGTGATCTGAAAACGACACTGGCTCAACCGAAAAATCGTGACACATAGGCAATACATCTAGGGATAGGTATATGCGGTCTAAACGCGCATGGCTATTGCCTTGAAATCGCGTGTAGATCACTTCGCGATTTGCTGCCACACATTCATACACGTCTTCCAAGTCATTTTCGGTTATTAATTTGCCTAGCACGTCACTGCTTTTGTCACGAACGCCAGTGCTATTGACTCTATCGCGAGCCCTTAAAACACAGTTAAAATCACCTAACAAAACCACCCTCTTATCACACTTTGTCCACTGAAACAGGTTAGAAAAAAACTGAGCACGCTCTTCTACACTATTCGGTGCGTATACGCATATAACTCTGAATTCAGTGGCACCATAAACAAAGTCACAATAAACAATTCTGCCCGACTGGCATGAAAAAACACTTTGCACAAAAAGGCTTTGCAATTTTTTTACAAAAAGAACACAACCCGCGGACGTTCCTATCGAGTGGCTTACGACCGCGTAATATCGGTCAGTGAAACGGCGCACCATGCTCCCGGTCTCCTCCTCTCCGTCTACCTTGGTTTCCTGGACGGCTAGGACGTCTATGTCTTGGTCTGTGAGCAACCGATAGAGCTGACTTTGCCTACGCCTAGCCGCCAACCCTCTGACGTTAAGCGTAGCTATGCTGAATGGCGGAGTTAATGCCATAGTGACTTATTCGCTAAAGGAGTAGGCCCGGAGCATGGCGCTTACCTTTCACGACCAGCCCTCGGCTAGCCGCCTCCAGGACCATCCTGCTTCCCAGCGCTGTTTTCTTTTGCCTTGTCCGCCAGTCTCCGGTCGGTAGGGACTTTCGGCTTAGGTTTGAGACTACGCCGCCTCCCTTGCGGCGCCTTCGCAGGCGGCTCCTGGCTGCTGGTGGACGACGCCCCGTCCTGCTCTACCGAGTCGTCGAGTGGACGCTTTAGCGTGGCGCTGGTCACGCACATCTCGTCGTCGCTGTCCGCCGCCGTCTCTCCCTGACCCTCCGTTGTGTCAGCTGTCCCCACTGGAACCACGTCCGTCTCGACCCGCTCAGGCTCGGCCGCTGACGGGGCGCTGGCCGGTGTAGTCGAAAGCTGGAGAGTCTCCGGAAACTTGGGTGTGTCTGCCGGCGCCGCCCCTCCAGTAGTCACAGGGACCACTGGGCTTCCGACCCCTTTGGCTGCGTCCTCTGCCTCGGCCGCGTCCATGACGTGATCAGCCATCGCCTCGTTCTTCGCTGGCCCCATTGCACTGGCGTACGTTCGAACGCAATCGGCCTCGACGTGTCCGAAGCGTTTGCACCGTGAGCAACGGGGAACCTTGCACTCTCGGCGGACGTGCCCTTTGCCTTGGCAGCGCAAGCATTGCATCGGCCGACCAGGCACAACCAGCAAGGCCAGCTCTCCATCGATCCTGATCTGGTGCGGAAGGTCTTCGACCTTGACGCCGCTTTTCAGCTTCAGGAGAGCTGTTCTTGTGGTCGAACACTTGTCGGCCATGCCCGGGACACGCCACCGCTCACGGCTCACCTCCACGACCTTGCCGAAAGCCGACAGCGCCGTCCGTACTTCTTCGTCGCTCACCCCGTGAAGCAGCCAGTGAATTCGTAGCCGCACCTGCTGGTCCTGTGGGTCGACGACGACGCAGCGCCGCCCCTTCACCTGCAGCTCCTTCAAGGCGAGCAGGCGTTTCGTGGGAGCGGCATCATTGAATGTCACCGCCCACAAGTGGTTAACCTGGTATGCACCGAGGCTTACCACATCCGGCAGCAGGCCCGTTGGCGTCAATGCGTCCCTGAAATCTTCGACCTTGTATGGCCTCGCTCGTACATCACCGTGTAAAAACACGGTGTTGATAACAAGTCGTCCTTTTGGCATTTGCGGCAAAATAAACTGGTATTCGCTATCTCCGTTCCTGTTCCGCGGCTAAGATTGGCCGCTGTCGCCGCTCCGCTGGAGCTCATGATCCTGCGATCCGTTCAGCACGACTGCCGGAAGCAGAATGACACTGAGCTATCACAGCGGCCCTCCCTCCATCCACTTTTTGGGTTTATCTGTGAATTTAGAAGTAGGAGTGACAGTCAGCGCCATCTATAAGCCAAACAACGAGTGTGAAAACACTCTTTATTGCGCATGTTTGGCGCCACGTAGCACGTGAACTTATTATGAGCGGGCAGCTGATTAATTGTCCCTCTTATACAACCTAAACACACCAAGTCTGCCAGTACGAGACCCTTCGTTCAATGAAATAAGGGAAAGAAGTGTATACCTAAGGGCTCGTTTTTCCGTGTTTTAACACAATATTAATTAGATATAACAGACAGTAATGCCAAGAATGTACAGGGGAAGTTATTAAAACAATGGAATGTAAATAAGAAGAAAGAAAAGTTGATGAAAAATTACCAACTGTGAGCAGGAATCGAACCTACGACCTTCGAATTACGCGTTCGATGCTCTAACCACTGAGCTATCACAGCGGCCCTCCCTCCATCCACTTTTTTGGGTTTATCTGTGAATTTAGAAGTAGGAGTGACAGTCAGCGCCATCTATAAGCCAAACAACGAGTGTGAAAACACTCTTATGCGGCATGTTTGGCGCCACGTAGCACGTGAACTTATTATGAGCGGGCAGCTGATTAATTGTCCCTCTTATACAACCCTAAACACACCAAGTCTGCCAGTACGAGACCCTCGTTCCATGAAATAAGGGAAAGAAGTGTATACCTAAGGGCTCGTTTTTCCGTGTTTTTAACACAATATAATGAGATATAACAGACAGTAATGCCAAGGAATGTACAGGGAAGTTATTAAAACCAATGGAATGTAAATAAGAAGAAAGAAAAGTGGATGAAAAAATTACCAACTGTGAGCAGGAATCGAACCTACGACCTTCGAATTACGCGTTCGATGCTCTAACACTGAGCTATCACAGCGGCCCCTCCCTCAATCCACTTTTTTGGGTTTATCTGTGAATTTAGAAGTAGGAGGGACAGTCAGCGCCATCTATAAGCCAAACAACGAGTGTGAAAACACTCTTATGCGCATGTTTGGCGTCACGTAGCACGTGAACTTATTATGAGCGGGCAGCTGATTAATTGTCCCTCTTATACAACCTAAACACACCAAGTCTGCCAGTACGAGACCCTCGTTCAATGAAATAAGGGAAAGAAGTGTATACCTAAGGGCTCGTTTTTCCGTGTTTTAACACAATATAATGAGATATAACAGACAGTAATGCCAAGGAATGTACGGGGAAGTTAATAAACAATGGAATGTAAATAGAAGAAAGAAAAGTGGATGAAAAAATTACCAACCGTGAGCAGGAATCGAACCTACGACCTTCGAATAACGCGTTCGATGCTCTAACCACTGAGCTATCACAGCGGCCCCCCTCCATCCACTTTTTGGGTTTATCTGTGAATTTAGAAGTAGGAGTGACAGTCAGCGCCATCTATAAGCCAACAACGAGTGTGAAAACACTCTTATTGCGCATGTTGGCGCCACGTAGCACGTGAACTTATTATGAGCGGGCAGCTGATTAATTGTCCCTCTTATACAACCTAAACACACCAAGTCTGCCAGTACGAGACCCTCGTTCAATGAAATAAGGGAAAGAAGTGTATAACTAAGGGCTCGTTTTTCCGTGTTTTAACACAATATTAATTAGATATAACAGACAGTAATGCCAGGAATGTACAGGGGGAAGTTATTAAAACTAATGGAATGTAACTAAGAAGAAAGAAAAGTGGATGAAAAAATTACCAACTGTGAGCAGGAACCGAACCTACCCGACCTTCGAATACGCGTTCGATGCTCTAACCACTGAGCTATCACAGCGGCCCTCCATC
>WOVY01004700.1:0-49676 GCA_013436015.1 Rhipicephalus annulatus
AACACCTCACTCTTTTTCACGCAGATTGCATAATCAGTTCAGCTTCATGCGCATATACGGGTCAACTAATGCATTCAATTCATCACGACTGCCTCGGGCCGTTCGTCTTTGGAATGACCTCCCTGATTGCATAGCCTTCATATCTAATCCCGATACATTTCGCCGTCATCTACTCACTCTGTTCACTATGTGACCCTGTTTCTGTATTCTGAGTGCATTGCGTAACGGTGATTTATATTCCCCATGTCTTTTATTTTTAAAATGTATCCCTCTGTCGCCATGTTCATATCAACAAGTTGCTGTATTCCCTCAAATTTACCTCGCCCTGTATAGCCTAAAATGTCATTGCATTTATATATATATATAGTTTTTCGTTGTTCTTGCACTGATCCTTCCTGTAAACTGTTCGTTACCTGTCTGTACCATTCCGATCCTCCCCCCTTACCCAATGCCCTGTTCTGGGGCCTGTAAGGTCTTTTTGAATAAGAATGAAGAATAATTACGGGGCGCACAAAGGTCACTGCAATCGTTGCACATGCTCGGTTTGCGAAAAAGGCATGCTTTTCAGACATAGCGAAGTAACAACTGAGACGCTTATTCGCGTTCAACGGTACTTGTGAGCCTGTTTCGTGTGTCATTTTTGAGTGAGAAACGTGGGGTACGTTTCGATCTGCTTGCCATTCTGCGCATGACCTTCCGATTTGTAGCTATCGCGTTCATTGCTTCACCTTCGCGACGAAGTTGAGACTTTTTTTACCAAGAACTCGAGCAATTGTGCTGTGCAGCGCGAGTTCTGTGTAAGTGAGACCATTAGGGGTTGGCGAAAGCAGCAGGAACAGTCTGTTTGCGTGCAAATATCGGCGTCATGCCTTTCGCACACCAGCAATCAGCAGCAGTGGCAGAAAAGATGATGTCGTTTGGGAGGTTGCGGATGCTTTCGAAGAATTTGATGACAACGTTATCTTGCACATCTAAGAAGAAGACGGTCCCGGCAGCGATTGGGGCGCTAAGTTCTGTACATAAAGGTGTGCTACGTTTCAAGTTGTCTGTTTCTAAACTAAAAAAAAAAACATTGGTCGATCTATATTTGAAGTTTTTTTTTATCTCGTAGAACACTATAAGTAGGGGTCAAACTATATACGTGCCCGACCTATTTCTGAGTAAATATGGTTGGTGCCTCTGTCTGTAGCTCGTGCATTTGTCTTCTCTTGGAATTCAGTTAGCTACCCTTAATGATGCGCTGTTATCCTTGGCACTACGCGCCCTGCCCACATCTTTAACCCCTGTTTATTCCCTGATTCCCTCTGCTCCCTTCCTGTCTCCTAAGGTTACACCTATCATTTTACTTTTCATTGCTCGATGATTTGCTTTCAATTTAAGTTTAAAGAAAGTTCGTTGGGCAGATGAGGCTAAGTGGGACAGAATAGGACGCCTTATCCTGTCCCCTATCTTTTTATATGCTTTGACTAGCCTGTGTAACGCTGTCCCTTCATCCGTGCTGCTACCCTCACCACAATTGGAACGGTGCCAAGTAGCTCACGCACTCCAAGTAGTGCGCAGTGACGTCTCTGCCTTGCCTGCCACTCCCCCGCCATGTGTCAACTCTTTCTCGTTTCATTCTCTCCACCGCTCGCAATGCTCGAGCTCACTCCTCATGTCGGTATCATTTTGACCCGGCCACCCCTCTCCAACTGTTGGCGAAAAAAAGGCCGTGATACGGTCACCTCAAAAATATCATCGCACCAACAATGTGAACAACGTGCCGCTGCTTGCCGCACGGTCATGCCGATAGGCGGGGCGCCATTACAGCATGCTTCCCGCTAGTGTGCGCATACCTTTCCCAGTTGTCGCTGGCAGCGCTGCAAGGGTTAGCAGAGCCAATCGCATTCACGAACGATGATGTCAACACCAATGAGGCGCGAGCCAGGGAAGCCGAACGCAAGCGCCGGCAGTGGAAAATGAGCAACCCCAACAAGGTGCGGGTCAAGAACACCAATCGCGCTTGAGAATACAGACGGCAAGCGGGTAACAGCAACGAGACGCGAGCCAAGGAAGCTGAGAGCAAGCGTCTTTAATGCGTCTCGCCTCCCGCGTCTTTGCGTTTGAAACAAATATTTACTCAAGTAAACTCTACACTGAGTTTCACTTCAAACCATTTTTCCAGCACTTGCGTCAATGCCCGTTTCAACCGTGTCAACGCCATGTGTACCGCTGCTGCTTCGCATCCCATCAGGGTTTCCTTCGCGGAGATGGTCCATAGTTTATTTAGCCTATGTGGATTTCGTCCTTAATATTTTTTCAGTAGGAACCAACAAACCCAAAAACACATTATTGGCATGACCACGACTGCAACGACAATGACAACCGCAGCGTCCCAGTCCACGATGGTCATGCATCAACCCAGGGAACCACCAATTTTCCATGGGTCATCGTTCGAAGACCTGGCTCGTTCGAGACCTGGCTAGAAACATGGTCATCGTTCGAGACCTGGCTAGAAACATACGACTGCGTGGCCTCCCTCAACCACTGAGACAATGACGAAAAGCTCCGTCGTGTGTTCTTCTATTTGGAAAACACCGCAAGGACCTGGCTCGAGAATCGGGAGTCCACGCTCCGAACGTGGGATGTTTCTGCGGCGCATTCCTGCAAACGTTCGCAAGCGTTGCTCGCAAAGAGAGGGCAGCTGCTTTACTAGAGACCCTGGTTCAGCTGCCCCAATGAAAATGTTGTCGTTTTCACAGAAGAGATGACCCGCCTATTCCGTCACGCTGACCCAGACATGCTTGAGGAGAAGAAAGTTCGTTTCCTCATGCGAGGGGTCAAACAGGAGCTCTTCACGGGGCTAATGAGGAATCCACCGAACACCGTCCAAGAGCTTCTATCCGAAGAGACCACTATCGAAAAGACACTGGACATGCGCACCAGACAATATAATCGGCGCCTGACTCCAGAATGGGCTGCTGCTCACGCCAGTAACTCCGAAGCCCTGCGTGAACGATCCAAGCGATCGTGCGGGAAGAGCTGCGCAAGCTGTTGCCTTCAGAGCAGCCTCAAGTGGATTGGATTGCCGACATTGTGTGAGAAGTTCGGCAATCGCTTTTAATTACCCAAGCACCGCTGCCCGAGCCTGAAGCTATGAGCTACGCCTTTCAGTGCGCCACAACGCTCCTCCCCGTCTACGCCAAAATGCCGCCGCCCCATCGCACTTCCGTCGCCAGACGCCCCTGCTGCCACCACCCCAACCGACATCCTACCATTTCCCAGCAGGCCAGCGGAGTGTGCCGAGGAAAACGAACGTTTGGTGTGCACCTGACAATCGCCCGCTCTGCTACCACTGCGGCGAGGCTGGCACACATACCGCCGTTGCCAGTACCGACAGATGGGACAGCGTGGCTTCGCCGTCAGTGTACCACGTCCGCAGCCAGGGGAACGGCCACGCGACATCACCGACTACCTGACAGGAACTCAGTGGACACCACGAAGTCCTTCCCGTTCACCGTCGCCCAGCCGCCGCATGTCACCGTACCACCAGCAGTACTCTGGCCCAATGCGGGGCCGGTCTCCTAGCCCGTATCCGGGAAACTAAGGGCAGCAACCGATGGAGGTGTGGTTGCTGTGCGACAAACTACCAAAGATCCTCCGACGACGACGACGCGACAGAGCTTTTGAACACCACGCCAACCAGGCAAAGTCTTGACGACGAAACCTCACTCACCGAAGGTGACCTGGCGACGCAACATAGAAGCAGCGGAACAAGCCGACGAAGCCGTGACCCGACGCCACAGCCTGACTGCAACGCGAGACGGCGAACTAGCGACCTCGACGTTCTTATAGACGGCCACAGTGTGACCGCTCTCGTCGATACTGGAGCCGACTATTCCCTCATTAGTGGGTCGTTCGCGGCGAAGTTGAAGAAAGTTGGGACAGCTTGGGAAAGCCCCGAAATCTACACAGCTGGAGGTCATGTCATAACGACAGCAGGAATCTGCACAGCGAGAGTCACCATTAACGGCCGTATTTATCCTGCAGACTTCGTAGTCCTACAGCGTTGCTCGACAGATGTCATTCTTGGCATGGACTTCTTATGCCTCCATAGTGCTGTGATCAACCTAAGAACCAAGTCGACAACGTTATCTACAAAAGAAGCACTACCGCCGTGCACGCCGTCAGAAAACCATGCCTTGAATGTCCTGGAAAAACAAGTCACCATTCCGCCTCGCTCCAGCGTCATTATTTCAGTCGGTGCTCCTAAATCACCTGACTTGGAAGGCGTCGTTCAAGCCAGTCAGCATATGTTGGTCACACGAAATATTTGAGTCGCAAGAGGAATTGCAGAGCTGCAGGGAGGCAAAGCAACGGTTATGCTCACGAATTTCAGCAATGAGTACAAACATGTGAACAAAGAAACGACGGTTGCATATATCGAAGAAATTGTGGAAGCCACTAGTGCTTTCGCCCTCGCCGATTTTGCGGAACCTGCTCAGAGGAACGAAGCCCCACCCACAGCTTTCGACGTCAATCCCAGACTTCCGAATCATAAGCAAGAACAGATCAAGGCCCTGCTTCTGCAATACGAAGATTGCTTTTTGTCATCGAAAATTCGGCAGACCCTAATCACGAAACATTGCATCATAACCGAAAAAAATGCCACACCACTCCGTCAGAGTCCGTACAAGGTTTCGACGCGAGAACGCGAGGCCATGAAGAGACAAATTGATGAAATGCTGCGGGATGACATCATCCAGCCGTCCAAGAGTCCATGGGCATCCCCCGTGATGTAGTGAAGAAAAAGGATGGGACCATACGTTTCTGCGTCGATTATCGCCGCCTGAACAAAATCACAGGAAAGGATGTGTCCTCTCCCGCGAATAGACGACGCACTTGATCGGCTTTATAACGCCAAGTATTTTTCGTCAATGGACCTCAAGACTGGCTATTGGCAAATCGAAGTCGATGAAAGAGACCGAGAGAAGACGGCGTTTATAACACCGGACGGCCTCTTTGAGTTTAAGGTGATGCCCTTCGGTCTTTGCTCAGCACCTGCAACTCTTTGGCGCGTTATGGATACGGTACTGGCAGGATTGAAGTGACAGACTTGCCTTGTGTACTTGGACGACATCATCGTGTTTTCCTCGAGTTTCAACAAGCATCTTCAGCGCCTTTAAGCTGTACTTCAAGCCATCAAGATGTCCGGACTCACTCTGAAGTCAGAAAAGTGCTAATTTGCATATGAGGAGCGCTTGTTCCTGGGGCACGTGACCAGCAAGTCTGGAGTTCATCCCAATCCACGTAAAACAGCCGCCATCGCCGACTTCCCGCCGCCCACTGACAAGAAGGCGGTGCGCTGATTTCTGGGCCTGTGCTCCTACTATAGGTGGTTCATGAAAAACTTCGCCCGCATCGCCATCGACTCACTAACCTTACTAAAGCCGACGTAGAGTTCAAGTGGGAAACGCCGCAGGAACACGCTTTCCAGGAGCTTAAACATCGCCTCCAGACGCCTCGTTACTTGCCCATTTCGACGACTTCGCCGAGACAGAAATACACACTGACGCAAGCAGCGTAAATCTCGGTGCCGTTCTTGTGCAGAGGGCTAACGGACTTGAAAGGGTTATTAGTTACGCCAGCCGATCGCTATCCAAAGCAGAAGCAAATTATTCCACAACAGAAAAGGAGTGCCTCGCCATCATCTGGGCTACGTCGAAATTTCGCCCCTACCTCTACAGCAGGCCTTTCAAAGTTGTGAGCGATCACCACGCATTGTGTTGGCTAGCCACCTTGAAGGACCCTTCAGGTCGCCTCGTACGATGGAGCCTGAGACTTCAAGAATATGACATTACTGCCATTTACAAGTCCGGCAAAAAAACACTCCGACGCCGACTGTCTCTCTCGTGCGCCTGTCGACCAACCGCTACCCGACGACCCGGATGACGACTACTTCTTAGGAACGATAACTACCGACGACTTCACTGAACGACAGAGGGCCGACCCGGAAGTTAAGGCCCTAATAGGCCGGACCGCCGAAGTCCCGAAGGTATTCAAGCGCGCACTTGCGTCGTTCTTTCTACGAAACCGTCTTCTACAAAAGAAAAACTTTTCACCGCTTCGAGCTAAGTACCTCCTTGTGGGGCCTTCAGCTCTGCGACCAGAACTTCTGCAGGCCCTGCACGACGATCCGACGGCAGGACACCTCGGTGTTTCTCGCACGCTCGCGAGGATACAAGAAAGGTACTACTGGCCACGTCTTACCACCGACGTCACTCGTTATGTGAAAACATGCCGGGACTGTCAGCGACTCAAGACACCGCCGACAAGGCCAGCGGGATTTCTGCAGCCAATTGAACCACCTCGCCGACCGTTCCAGCAGATTGGTATGGACCTACTCGAGCCATTCCCGACATCGGCTTTCGGAAACAAGTGGATCGTGGTAGCTACCAACTACCTCACCCGCTACGCCGAGACAAAAGCCCTGCCCAAAGGCAGTGCATCCGAGGTAGCTAAGTTCCTCGTCGAAAATATCGTTTTATGTCACGGCGCTCCGGAGGTCCTCATCACCTACAGAGGAACGGCATTTACTGCTAACCTAACTCGAGCAATCTTGGCATACAGCCAGACAAACCACCGCCAGTACGACAGCGTACCACTCACAGACCAACGGCCTCACCGAGCCGCTAAACAAGGCGATCGCTGACATGCTGGCAATGTATGTCGATGTCGAACACAAGACGTGGGACGCCATTCTTACGTACGTCACCTTCGCATACAACAAGGCGGTGCAGGAGACCGCGCAGATATCTCCATACAAATTGGTCTACGAAAGGAGCCTGGCAACGACGCTCAATGCCATGTTACCCAACGTCACCGACGAAGAAAACCTCGATGTGAGTGAGTACCTTCAACGCACCGAAGAAAGCCCACAACTCGCACTGTCTCCGTATCAAGAATGAACAGATGACCAACAGCCGCCGTTACAATCTTCGACGAAGCCTCTTGAAATACCACTCCGGTGAACGTGTTTGGGTGTGGACGCCGATACGCCGACGTGGACTCAGTGAAAAGCTTTCTGCGACTGTCGTACGGACCGTACAGGGTGGTTCGATGTCTTGGCCCACTTGATTACGAGGTTGTCCTCGACGGCATCACGAACTCTCAACGACGCCGATCGCGACCTGAAGTCGGTCATGTCGCGCGCCTCAAGCCGTTTCATGTACGTTAACAAACTAAAACAGTGTTTTTTGTATTATTGCTGTTTCGTAATTCATTCATTGTACTTTCTTGCATAATTGTTGTACCTTCATCTTTAGTTGAAGCATCAGTACGATGCCTTTTTCAGAGGGTGCAAAGCCGTGTTTCATTTCTAAAGCTATGTTATCGCCCCAACATATTACACAATTCTCAGCGCAAACCGCGCCTGCAGTTTTCGAGAAGCTTCAGGACTGTAGTAGATCATTTCGATAAGATCACGCCCACTCCGCAAACTGTATAGATCATTCTGGAACACTGGTCACCGCCAGCGATAACCCTAGAACATTCGATGACAAGAGTATAAATGCCGATTGATAAATTGATTGATTGATATGTGGGGTTTAACGTCCCAAAACCACTATATGATTATGAGAGACGCCGTAGTGGAGGGCTCCGGAAATTTAGACCACCTGGGGTTCTTTAACGTGCACCCATATCTGAGCACACGGGCCTACAATGTTTCCGCCTCCATCGGAAATGCAGCCGCCGCAGCCGGGATTCGAACCCGCGCCCTGCGGGTCAGCGGCCGAGTACCTTAGCCACTAGACCACCGCGGCGGGGCAAGAGTATAAATGCCGACGCACTTCGCTGCTTTTCAGTAGTTGATCCACGGCCGACGCTTCGTTTACTGCTATCTGTGCAAGACTGTTACTGTAATCGGACTTTCCGTTTACCGGGCACAGGTTCGCCCAAATAAGCAGTCAAATCCCAACATAATGTCTTCTGTCTTCGGCCACGTTACGACCCCGTGACATTATAGTGAGATTAAGAATTGCGGGTATAATGAGGCTCGATTTATTGGTGGAGCATGAGAGAAGCCCTTGTCCTGCCATGATTGCACTCGGGCTAAAGTTGATGATGATAGACCCTTACTTGTCCAGCTCCTGCTCGTTCAGGGGTGACACTGCCACAGGGGCTTCCGTGATTCCTTCTTCTTGAGCTCTTCAAACACGTGCAATGCCAGTGTGCAGCCCTCTGCAGCAGCTGGCGGACAGAACGGAGGAACACACAGTTTGTAGAATAACACATTAAGTACTACTTCATCTTTAGGTGAAAATAGGCATGAAACACGTGCGACCAAAATAAGTTAACTGTATACATGCTTACAATAACAACTTATGTTTTGTACTTGGTAGACTTACATACCCATACAAATTGTTTATTTTATATAGAGAATACATAATATACTATAAAAATAATGGCATAACTTAAATCAACAAATGAACAAGAAACACGAATATCTGATCAAAATTGTTTGAAAAAACGAAAAGACGTTCTCAAGTAACATGCCCCTTCTTTTAATCAAGGCTTCTTGGTATATTTTAACATAGGATAGACTGCGTGGGAAGGAGACAAGCAAGGTAAGAAACACGAGTTGCAGATCATTTATTCAGGCAGCACTGTAGAGAGCAGATTTAGCTAAACTTTCACAATACTATTAAATTTCATGTTTGTAACTCTGAAACTGAGCACTGTAGTACAGTCCAACTCCGCTACAACGAATGCCGCTTCAAGAAAATTTCGACTACAACGAAAAATTCACGTTTCCCCGTCCGCAGTGCATAGGAGTCAATGCATAAATATTGTTGCCACAACGAACACTTATTCTTCTACCGTCCCGCTTCAATGAAATTTCGCGATGAAATTCCAGGATCAGACATTTATTGCTACAGAGCAAACACAGTCTTTAACATTTTGATGCATTTTCAGAACTTGAAGACACGTCAGCGAGGTCTAAAACACGTGTTGGCACCACCAGAAACCACTGTTGTTCAGCAAGCATGGGCACCTTCATTGCTCGATAGCGATGGCAATAAGACTGCCCTACTTTTGCCACTGGCTTCCTTTTGAGCCGCAGACGATTCGAAGCTGAAGCTCAGTCGCTCAGTTCATGGTTTTCTTTCACACATCTGTGAGGAACAATGCCTTTTTCGATGCCAACGCGTATCATATTATCCACGCTCGGCATTATGGTAACTAATCAAAGCAGCTGTTCGTTCCCCATTATCAACAAGATCAGCTAGCCGCGAGTGGTGGATGATAAGAATGGCATAAAATAAGGCGATAGCCTGCCTCCATCTCGGCGTTGTCGGATACACTTTGACAGCGGACCGCTGCTGGTGTTATTGTGTTAATGCAGCTGTTTTGTTCATTCACGAAAGCGATTGTAGGCCTTCTTTGAGCGTGCTTTTCACCATGGCCTTGCTCTGCATGGGCGAGAATCGCGTCGCGAGACTGCTAGAAAAGAATAGGAAGCAGCGGGCACTTTCTAAATTTTGAAAATAAACACTCCTTAGTTTTGCTAGTTTAGATACATTTTTTCGATTTCACTACAACAAAACTTTCGCTTCAACGAAATTTTTCCAGTGCCCCGTCAGTTTCATTTTAGGGGGGTTCGACTGTATATTGAATGTCTGCCAATCGAACCTGATGTTATAGCACCTCAAGTGGCCGCAATTGATGCATTGTACATTCCTCAGTTGTATGTGTAAGCTTTCAATAATGCGTACTCCTGAGAGGCCCTCACAAAGATTCCAGCAAATTGACATGGGCTGTAATATCATTTACCAATCCTGATGATCAGAAATATGCAGTAGGTGCGGGCTTTTTGTGGAGAGTTACAGTTTTGTAAACTGGCCAAATGCACTTTCATATCTTACAAATGTTCATAAATTTCAGCAAGAACTTCAAGACCTCAAACCTATCATCGAATAGCATTAACTTGCTCATTAATACAACAAAATATCATTTCATTTGTGTTATGCAATCATTCCTTCATTTCACAAGCATTTTATCAGGCAGCTATATTCCCATTGCGTCTTTCTTAGGTTATCAAGTTCTCATGAGGTTCAGCTCTAGTATTATACCCACGCAACAAGCAGTGCTACAATATTATCCTTAAGTACCTCCTATTGTAACCTATCTTACTGCCTTGAACAGCTCTTCATTTCTCACCTTCAGCATTGGCGCAGGGGTCCACGTCAATAGCTGTGGCACCAACGCTACGCAGGCTTCGCACACCAGCTGTAAAACATAACAAATGACAGCTGTAACAGCTGATTGCTTGTAGAGTAAAAAAGCCAGTGAGGCTTGATAGGTCACAAAAAGATGTGCAAGCACCTTCAACAGAAATTCGCAGAAATTCACTGAGAAAACAAGTGCTATGAGCTTGTTTTTATATGGCGAAAAAAGTCACAGCTTTGTGGCAGAGGCGAATCAATGAACGCGATGGCGACAAATTTGAAGGTCACGCGCAGGATAGCAAGCAGATCGAAAGGTGCCCAGTGTTTCTCATGAACGAATGACACACGAAACGTACCCACATGTACAGACGAATGCAAATAAATATCTCAGTTGTTACTTCCCTGTGACTAAAAAACGCGCCCTTTCACAAACGGAGACTGTGCAATGAGTGCAGTGACTATTGTACACCCGGAACTGCAAGATAATCATTCAGGTGAGAACACAAGGCGTACGATTGTCCTCGCCTCGAGACAAGTAAGCACACGTGAGAGCGCCACTTCTTTGCAGGCCAATCGCGCGTGGTAGATAAGAGCACGCGCCGCCGCGTCGTGACGATCTGGCGACACGCGCTCATCACGCCATCTCGTTGGTAATGCTGAAAAAACAATAGTAGTTCCCCTGAAATGCCCATTGCCAGCTGTAAGTGGTAGATATAAATAGCTAGATGTTTAAACATTGAAGGAGGTGCTCCTTCGTGGCTCAGTGACTAATGCCTCGCACACATAATTCAGAATTCGGAAGTTCGATTCTGGGCACCGGAGTCTTTTTCTGAATTACTTTTCTTTTTTTGTGTTTTCACATACATAGTTACATACAGCCGAACACGAATATATCGAACTCACATATGTATATCGAATTTTCGGGTGCACCGAAGTCGCTTGAAATTTTTTAGTAAAAGTATAAAAATCCAGACGTTCATATCAAACGACATTTTTACCCGCCTTTAGATACACCGTATACACGCGTGTAAGGGCCGCACCAGTGTAAGGGCCACATCCCGTTTTCAAGAAGCACATATTAAAAAAAAAAAAGTTGCGTGTAAGGGCCGCATCAGCACTTTCCTTGAACCATACGTATTCAAAATGCACGCGCGTGTGTGAGCTACTAGGCATTGTCAGTAGATGGTGTTAGAGAACGAATGTATCATCATCACCATATAGTATGTCATTAGAATAATTTGTTGGTTTTCTTCATGCAAATATGTTCATGAAGTTGGCTAAAAATTTTAAGTTTTTTCCGTAGTGTTTATACACCTGCCAACTAAAAGTTAAAGCGGGATTTTATCTTTAACTTCTGACACTTCTATACAAACGCGCTATCCATATCAGCATTAGCACTACGAACTTTGGTATTTGTGCGTTGTTCAGTTATTGTGCTGTTCAGCCTGCCACGTGCTTGAGTTTTGCGCACCGTTGAATGACTCTGGGACTCTAGCTAGTTTTCTGCGGGACGTTTACGTTTTGTCACTATGGGCAAGCAGCTGAATAGCTATACAGCTGGCTATACTTTGAAGGTGATCGAGTTTGCTCTCGATCATGGGAAATGGGCCGCCGGCAGAAAATTCGACGTTGACGAGAAGTGTGTTCGACGTTGGTGCGCTCAGAAGAAAGCCTTGCAGAACACCAACATCAAAAAGCGCGCTTTCTGAGGAAAACACTGCAAGTACCCTGATTTGGAAGAGGAGTTGCTCCGGTATGTGACTGAGGTGCGGAACGATGGTTTTGCGCTCACTACGTACATGCTGCGCATGAAGGCACTAGCCTTGGCACGTGCGAAAAATATACCGGCCGGGGATTTCAAGGCTAGTGCTCGCTGGGTGCGAAGGTTTCTGAAAAGGAAGAGACTCTCCTTTCGGCGAAGGACCACGCTGTGCCAGCGGCTGCCAGAAGACTATACCGACAAGGTGCTCAGTTTTCACAAGCATGTCATCGGCCTGCGCTATCAGCACAATTATTGGTTGTCGCAAATAGCGAACGCTGATCAATCGCCTGTGTGGTTTGACTCTCCCGAGAACTACACAGTCGAAGTAAAAGGCAAGAAGAGTGTCGCCATGCGGACCACCGGCGCTGAGCGCCAACGCTGCACCGTGATGCTTTGTGTGACCGTGGACGGGCGGAAGCTACCTCCGTACTTTGTTTTGAAAAGGAAAAGAATTCCCAATGAAGTTTTCCCCAAGGGCATCATAGTTAGAGCCCAAGAGAAGGGATGGATGAACGATGATTTGGTGCTTGATTGAGTGAAAAGTGTTTGGTAGAACAGACTGGGAGTTTTGTTGGCCAAACATTCACTTTTAGTGTTGGATAGTTTCCGCGGCCACTTTACCGATAAGGTGAAGGAGCAGCTGCGTCGTGTCGGCACAGAGATGGCCGTGATTCCAGGCGGCCTCACAGGAATGTTGCAACCATTGGACGTGAGCGTGAATCGACCGTTCAAAGTTGAATTCCAAAGACTTTACACAGAATGAATGGCAACCGGCAACCATGAGCAGACGCCGACCGGACGGCTGAAGAGGGCACCGCTTGCTACTGTTCTCGGTTGGGTATTGTCGGCGTAGCGCTCGGTGTCGACGGACATTGTGTCCCAAAGTTTTAAGGTCACTGGGATATCCAACAGCCTGGATGGTACCGAAGATGACTGTTTGTGGAATGATGGTGCTCCGCAACACACCATCTCGGACTCCGAGTTAGAGGACTCGTCGAGTGACGCCGATTAAGCGCACACACGGCATACTGCAATAAACTCTCTTCGTTCGCTAATTGGTACGTTGTTTTTAGTTCACCCCTCCCAAAAAAAAAAGTTCCGTGTATGGGCCGCACCCTGAAAATTGGCCCCCTTTCCTGAAAAAAAAAGTGCGGCCTGTCATAATATGTGCTGCGCGGACGCGAAACAGAAACTAAAAAAAAAAAAACGACAATAGTGTGCCGTGCGGTGGCGAAGAGGATGTGATGTGTGCGTGTATGTGCCGTGCGGTGCCTACGAGGAAGACGACAGCTCGTGAGGCGCGGGCTCGAGGGTGCGTGACCCGTGCCTTCGGCAGTGCGCGAGGTACGTCGTTCGAGGCAGGACTACCTCGTTGGGCGTCTGGCCCATAGGTACGACCCAGGCCACGTCGCGACACTCGTACCAGCCGAGTGGACAGCTCAGCCTCCGCTAGACGACCGGTCTAGGAGAGCTGGCGCCAGGTTCCTGAACCTGTCCTTGTCCCGCTGGTCGTGGAGAGCTGGCGCCGGGTGCCTGAACCTGCCCTTGCGCCGCTGTTCCAGGAGGGCTGGCGTGGGTTTCCGAGGCGGACTGCAGGTGCTCAAGGGCACAACTCCCTGCCGCCGGAACACGTGTGTCGTCGGCTCCAGTTCGTCGACAGTGGCGCTGAGCCACTGGAGTTCGACGCGGCGACCCTGCGTCTCCCGACTTCGTCACTGCAGGTGACGACGCCGCACAACGTCGACTTCGCCACTGAATGGTGCCGACGGGGCATCAACGACGGCCCAGGCTACTACCCCGACGACCTGAACTGTAGGCCGAACGTTCTACTTATTCATTTAGTTTAGCCGCGTGTTTTTTGGTTAGGAACTTCGTAATGTGTGGGTTGTCCATGTGTGAAGGGTACAATAGAAGTTGGACGTGTGTTTGTGCACTGGCGTGCTGTCTGATTCTTTCTGGAGCGGTCCTGCCCCAATAACATCACAAACTGGCGAGCCTGCCAGGATCCGCTCGTTAAACCAGTGAAAGAGGACAGTTTCGCTCGAGGCAGACACACGTTCAGACTGC
Organism: Rhipicephalus annulatus; assembly: GCA_013436015.1. Taxonomy (NCBI): domain Eukaryota; kingdom Metazoa; phylum Arthropoda; class Arachnida; order Ixodida; family Ixodidae; genus Rhipicephalus; species Rhipicephalus annulatus. The sequence goes on from WOVY01004700.1 coordinate 14,038, forward strand.
ACCATGGACTTGGAAAAACTCGCCGCTATAGGGCTCCAACTAGGGTTCTCGGGTGCAGAGCTAAACAAGTGGATTGAGGCCCAACAGGCTAAGCAAAGGGATGAGAGAGCTGCAGAGCGAGAGGCAGCCAAAGAAGCTGACGAGAGACAGCGTGAAATTCTGCAGCTTAAGCTAAAGCTTCAGGAAGGAGCTCAGAATATGCCTGTAGCAGCTAATGACGCTTTGACTGCGCCCAGCACCTCCTCACCCCTCAATCCGCAGAAGTTACTGCCTGTATTTGACGAGAAACGCGATGATCTGCACGCGTATCTGCAGCGATTCGAGCGCGTAGCCACAGGACAGGATTGGCCGCAAGAAAAATGGGGTCTCGCTGTTAGCCTGTGCCTAACGGGTGACGCGTTAACCGTGATAGGCCGAATGACTGCCGCTGATTCGCTGGACTACCAAAAAGTAAAGAAAGCTCTACTGCAGAGATTTCAGTTTACGGCTCAAGGCTACCAAGATAAGTTTCGGAAAGCACGAGCAGCAGATGGTGAAACTGGACGACAGTTAGCAGCAAGAATTACCAGTTATTTCGACCATTGGATAGACATGGCAAACGTATCCCAAACCTATGAAGGTCTAAGGGATCACGTAATCTCTGAGCAATTCTTGCGTTGTTGCCATCCAAAGCTGGTTGTTTTCTTAAAAGAGCGAGAGTGCAAGTCACTAGATGAACTCGCTAATTTGACGGATCGCTTCCTTGAGGCGCAGAATTTGACTAATATAGGAAAAGGTCCTGACCCCGCGAAAGAGTCCAGTGGAAAGCCTACCGAAGCGTCGCGGAAACCGCAACTCAAGTGTATCCTGTGTCATCGTTTCGGACATTTGGCTCCTGACTGCCGCAATCCACCTAAGCAGATGCTGAAATGCAAGTTGTGCGGTAAAACGGGACATGTCACAGAAACTTGCCGAAACCAGCATGGGGACAACAAACCGAGTTCTTCGTGCGCATTTAGCGAACCTGACTCTGCCCGGGCTGGTGCTAGAAAAACAGCCAAGCGTCCAGGAGGGAAGATTCCTTGCTCGAGTCACCACGACGACAAGAACGTGCAGGGTACAATACGTTTCCTGGCCGACGGGATGCCAGTGGTCGAAGGTCTGCTGCTAGGAAGAGAGGTTCGAGTCTTACGCGATACGGGATGCAACACGGCAATCGTCCGACGGGAGCTCGTTCCTGATGTGTGCCTGACAGGCAAGAAAATCAGTGTCGTTCTCCTAGACAGGTCAACTAGCCATCTCCCGGAAGCTATTGTACAAGTCAACACGCCGTACTTCACAGGGATGCTGAAAGTGGCTTGTATGGATCAACCCCTCTATGACCTTGTGCTGGGAAATCTTCCAGGCGTCAGAGGACCATACGATCCAGATTCTGACTGGAAGCAGGCGACTCATACCCAGGTGGATGAGTTACCTGCGCAAGCACACCCGACCAAGTCACCTGTCACCTCAAGATCTGCTTCTTCAAGCGTGGCAAAAACCAAAGCCAATCAACAAGGTCAAGAAAATATCAGGCCTTTGTACGTGTCAACAACGCTCTTACCTGACGTTACCAGAGCCCAACTCGTCGAGGAACAGCGAAATGACCCGACACTCAAAGCTGTCTTTGCTAAAGTGAATAAAGAGTTCAAATCGGGAAAGGGCCACTGTTACGATTTCATCGAAGATAAAAGATTGCTTTATCGACGCTACCGCCTTGCCACTGGCAGGACGTTTAAACAGCTGGTCACTCCGAAAGCGTTCCGGGTAGGCATACTGGACATTGCTCATGGCAGTATCATGGCGGGACACCAAGGCATCAAAAGAACTACTGATCGTGTCCTAGAAGAATTTTATTGGCCTGACCTGAACGGAGACGTAAAGCGCTTTGTCAAGTCTTGCGACAAGTGCCAGAGAACTACCCCTAAAGGAAAAGTTGGAGTCGCACCACTAGGCAACATGCCTCTTATCCGGACACCTTTTGAAAGGGTCGCGGTTGATTTAATCGGCCCATTTTCACCAAGAACCGTGGGAACCGATATGTTCTGACACTTATCGATTTTGCGACTCGCTACCCTGACGCTGTAGCATTGCCCGCAATCGATGCAGTTCACATTGCGGAAGCACTCATCGAGATTTTTTCCCGCATCGGCTTGCCAAAGGAAATCGTCACCGACCAAGGGGCAAGTTTTACCTCAGAATTAATGAACGAGGTTAGCAGGCTTCTCTCCGTGAAGATGCTAAAGACAACCCCATATCATGCGATGGCGAACGGTCTCGTGGAGAAATTTAATGGCACCCTGAAGACAATGCTAAAGAGAATGTGCCAAGAGAGACCTCGATCTTGGGACAGGTACCTAGCTCCGCTACTCTTTGCATATAGGGAAGTTCCACAGACAAGCCTCGGGTTCTCTCCGTTTCAGCTCATTTACGGCCGCCACGTCCGAGGACCGCTAACCGTGCTGAGAGAACTGTGGACAAATGAGGGGCTAGACGCAGAAACGCGGACGACTTACACCTACGTCTTTGATTTGCGTAATCGCCTAGAGGAGACTTGCAAGATAGCCCATGAACAGCTGGAGAAGGCTCGTGTGAAGCAGAAAACCTATTATGACAGGAAAAGTCGCCCTAGAAAATTATGCCCAGGCAACAAGGTTTTAATTCTGCTCCCGACTGACTCCAACAAGCTGTTAATGCAGTGGAAAGGGCCGTTCCAAGTCATCGAACGGAAAAATGATGTCGACTACGTCATCGATGTGTTTGGGAAAAACAAGATTTTTCATATCAACATGCTCAAAAAATACGAAGAGCGCGAAGTGACGGAACCACAACAGGTGTCAGTTGTTGCAGAGCTCCACGAAAATCTCCCCGAAGAAGAAGACGAAGTCAAACAAATGCCCATATTGAGCTTGTATCGCACGCAGTTCAGCACGGATGTCAAGCTATCACCACACCTCACTGCTAAACAAGTTCAGAATGTGCAAGCACTTTTTCAAGAGTATGCGGACATTTTTTCTGACTTACCAGGGAAAACAGCACTCGTGGAGTGTTCGCTACGTCTGACCTCCAATAAGCCTGTGCATGTTCCGCAGTACCCCATCCCCCTTGCCTTGCAAGAAAGAGTAGAAAAGGAAGTGCAAGAGATGCTGAAACTCGGTATTATTGAGCGGTCTCAGTCGCCGTACCACGCTCCCATTGTCGTGGTGAAGAAACCGGACAACACGATTAGGTTGTGCATAGACTTCAGAGAATTGAACAAGATTATGGTCCCCGACTGCGAGCCAATACCACGCATCGATGTAGTTCTTGCACTTGTTGGACAAAAGCAGTTTTTCTCCAAATTTGATTTCACGAAGGGTACTGGCAAGTACCGATGGATCCAAACAGTCGTGAAAAAACTGCTTTCTCCAGCATGTCTGGGCTCTATCACTTCCTCTACATGCCTTTTGGCATTAAAACGGCGCCAGCAGTATTCGCGCGCCTTATGAGATCAGTACTGGGTGGTGTCGACAACGTTCACCATTATTTCGACGATGTCATCATTGCGACCGATACTTGGCAAGAGCACATCGACACCCTCAGACAAGTTTTTGAACGAATTAACCAAGCTCACCTCACCATAAAACCAAGTAAATGTGAGATAGGAGAGCGAAGCATATCCTTCTTGGGACATCGAATCGGGGAGACTACAGTTGAACCGCTTCTCAAAACGCTGGACAAGATTCTTGCCGCAAAACGACCTACAACCAAGAAAGCAGTGCAGTCGTTTCTTGGCTTGACCGGCTATTACAGGAAGTTTATACCTAACTACGCCGAACTGACCAAGCCGCTGACGGACCTTACAAGAAAGGGACAAAGCCACACTGTTTCATGGGGCGCACATCAAGAGGAAGCATTTACGGCCCTCAAGAAGAAGCTCGGTGATGCTCCCATCCTCCTTGCTCCCGACCTCTCGAAGGAGTTCGTTCTTCGTACGGATGCCTCCAATACAAGCCTGGGCGCAGTATTGCTCCAGATGGGAAAGGGCCAGGTGCTGCATCCAGTTGCTTACGCAAGTCGTAATTTATTGCCCCGAGAAACCCACTATTCAACAATAGAACGGGAATGCCTTGCACTTGTTTGGGCAGTGCAAAAATTTCATATTTACCTCTATGGCAAACCTTTTGTCATTCAGTCAGACCACCAACCATTACAGTATTTAAATTCCGCCAAACACGTGAACAACAGAGTGTTGAGGTGGAGTCTCCTTATGCAGGAGTACTCATTCACAGTTCATTACATCAAAGGTTGTGACAATGTTGGAGCCTACTACTTGAGTCGCGCATAACTGCCGTTCAGGTAGCAACGTGGTTCTTAATACTACTAGCCCTCAGTCGTGAATAGTTGACTCCTAGTTGCGACATAGCAACCATACTTGTACGGTAGTTTTCCAACCGAACTGTAAGCAGCCTTCTGTGAACATTCTGCTACTATGTACATGACACCCCTAAGACAATGCAGTGCAGTGCAGGGACCGTGCCGTGACCGTGCAGTGCAGTGACCATTCGTTCGCCCCGCGCCCTTGTAGTAGAATAGTTGCAAACAACTTTCTCGGAAAAGGGGGTGATGTCATAATATGTGTTGCGCGGACGCGAAACAGAAACTAAAAAAAAAAAAACGACAATAGTGTGCCGTGCGGTGGCGAAGAGGATGTGATGTGTGCGTGTATGTGCCGTGCGGTGCCTACGAGGAAGACGACAGCTCGTGAGGCGCGGGCTCGAGGGTGCGTGACCCGTGCCTTCGGCAGTGCGCGAGGTACGTCGTTCGAGGCAGGACTACCTCGTTGGGCGTCTGGCCCATAGGTACGACCCAGGCCACGTCGCGACACTCGTACCAGCCGAGTGGACAGCTCAGCCTCCGCTAGACGACCGGTCTAGGAGAGCTGGCGCCAGGTTCCTGAACCTGTCCTTGTCCCGCTGGTCGTGGAGAGCTGGCGCCGGGTGCCTGAACCTGCCCTTGCGCCGCTGTTCCAGGAGGGCTGGCGTGGGTTTCCGAGGCGGACTGCAGGTGCTCAAGGGCACAACTCCCTGCCGCCGGAACACGTGTGTCGTCGGCTCCAGTTCGTCGACAGTGGCGCTGAGCCACTGGAGTTCGACGCGGCGACCCTGCGTCTCCCGACTTCGTCACTGCAGGTGACGACGCCGCACAACGTCGACTTCGCCACTGAATGGTGCCGACGGGGCATCAACGACGGCCCAGGCTACTACCCCGACGACCTGAACTGTAGGCCGAACGTTCTACTTATTCATTTAGTTTAGCCGCGTGTTTTTTGGTTAGGAACTTCGTAATGTGTGGGTTGTCCATGTGTGAAGGGTACAATAGAAGTTGGACGTGTGTTTGTGCACTGGCGTGCTGTCTGATTCTTTCTGGAGCGGTCCTGCCCCAATAACATCACACGGCCCTTACACGCGTTCATACGTCATACGGTGAATGATGGAGACGCCGACCTCGACACCGGCGGCATAATAAAGTCAAGAGTGTCCATATAACTGTTATTGCAATAAAAAAGGGCCTTTTAGAGCAAAATCTGCACAGGAGCACACGTTAACTTGACTAATTATGGGCTATATAACTGCCTCCATGGATGCTCAAGCTTGACACGAGATGCACAGTGACAATGACAAGACCAAACATAGTGCTCATACAAGGCAGAAACTTTGCAAAATATTGAACTGCGCGACTAGAAGTAGCACAAAGTTCAATAAGCCAGGCTTCTCATAAGCTATTACTTCCAGCTCCTTGAAAGGCAAGAAAAGCGTTCCAAGTTCACCCTTGCACCCAAGATTTTTCACTACTGTAAAAAAGACATGTTGTTCTGATTTGTTCACCAACTGTCATATGATGACAAATCTAAAAGATGCATTAGCAAAAACTGTGAGCGATTTAACCACCTGACCAGGACCATCAGCAGAAGCTTTAATTCAGTCCCTTAGTCTACTTCTATGGCAATCTTGAATCATTGTAACAAAGTCAAGCTCCTTTATAAGAAACACCCAATAGAGAGCATTTTTCACCTTTTAATGAAGTGCCTCTTATAAGCAGGGCAACAGGTATGCATTCTCTTATCAACCATCAATTCAGTGCAGGCACACTGGTGCTGCTTATACTAACTTCTCTCTGATATCAGTGTTTCTTATAAATGGCTTCAACTGTACATTCAAACTGCAGATATTCACAAAGAATTATATTAAAGTTCAAAATACAATTTGGTCCAAGGACATGAAGTTATAAAATGATGCTACAAAAGTTTTGAAGTTACAAAAGTTATTTTTGACAGCCTGATCAGGATGATATTTTCTCTACATACTCCTTAACATGTGAAAGGTGCAATTATCTCCTTTAAAAATTGATAGTACCTGTATAATTATTACGATATTAAAGTAAGCAATTAGTACAGGCTGACAATTGTAAGAATTCTCACATTACAAGTTTTTATGCTCATTAAATGTCTTGTAAGCACTTTATTGATAGTTATTTGCATTCTCCAGTTAGTGCAGACTAATATGAGCTTTTAATGGCCCACAGTACCATACAAGTTTAGAGGCAGAAAAATCTTCTCGAAGAAAAAGTTACAATTTACACATTGTCATGGCACAAAACAGAAACTGCACTACTTACTATAAAACCACAGTATAACCTTATTACAACAGACCTCTATAGTGAAGAGGCTTTGGTATGTTTAACTGAACTACTGTTAAAACAGACAAAATAAGTCTGTTATGACCGGAGCAAATTATGATTCAGACAAGAATTTATTCTCAATGGGGTATAAAAAAGTTTTTTTCTTGAAGATCACACCTGCAGTTTCTGTAGCCTTTTTTTCTCGGATTACAAAATTTCTTCTGTGAAAACTACATACAAGTGCTGTAAAAAGTTTTTTGTGCTTGCCGAGCTGGTGAAAATCATTGCCAAAATGACACAAAAATTGCCGTTTTTTTTTTATTTATGGCTTCGCAAAGGCACCACAGTTTTGGGCTCCGCAGTCGCGCTGCTCGCAACTGTTTGGCATGGCTGCGAAGCTATGTTTTTGACTTTTATTGTAATGTTGTTTTGTCATATAATGGCTTGAATTTACTGTTTTTCGATCGTCAATGGCACTGGCTTCCACCTCGAAATAAAATGAACAGATACATCATTTTTTTTTTTCATGCATCAAGGTTGGGAGTGGGTTCATTATGAGAGTAAATACGGTATATGTTCCTATTACTAGCTCCGGCTGCTCTACTTATCATCCCATGAGAGGGGCATGGCCCCAGTCCAGACCACGGTATCTAAAGTCGCAACAGCGATAAACGGCGTGCTATGCAGCGATACCCAAACTGCAACAATTGTACAGGTGGCATGGGATGCCGTAACTCTGATTTCACAACAGCAGGAAGGTTCTGCTCATCAGTGCTTCGGACATTGTGATGAAGACCACCGTGGGAGAAATCTTTGCACTGGCGATCGAACATGTGGTACTTAGAAACATTGGGCCCCCCAGCCATGCACCTCGCAGCTGCGCTTTCTGCAATTGTGGCCAAGCTTAACTCCGCTTCGAACGTGGTGGGCAAGGCGTCGCGCCAGTGGGTGTGCGAAAACGAAGAAGCCGTAATGTGCTTCTTCGCAAGCAATGAATCACATCAGCCGCTGGCTCCTTAAAAACTGCGAATGCGCATCTTGCCCATCGGTAGCGGACTACCACCAAGCTCGTCACGCACCGGCTGCTCAAAACAGGGGTGGCAGCAGCCAGCAATTTCACGTCAGCGCCCAACATGCAAAAGCAAGCAAGCCGCCCATTGATTTTTTGCTGCCATAGCTTGGCCTAATTATACATTAACACACCCGAAATCGGTGGCCTTCATTCTTAAATCGGTACGCCGATATTCGCAACGCTATTCCCATTCCGAAGGTATGCCAAGCGATGTTTGAAATCCGAAATTATTGAATTTGGGATGTCCGCGGTAGAAAAGTACGCTGTAAGGGAGTCCTGACCACCTTAAGGCCTCACATTTTAGTCAATTAGATCGTACTGTCAGTTGTACCACAAACCCTAGTAAACGAAGCTCAGTCAATGGAACAAATAGGTAGGTTGGCATAATAAAGCTAATTGGTATGTAGTATTCAAAGGTGTATTGTAAGCAGATCCATTGTAACGTGGTTATACTGTAATTAAACATTTGAAATCAGCATGAAATCCTATACAGCTGAACCCCTTTATGAGAGGCATGCTCAGGGTAATTCTTGTCTCTTATATGAGACGTCTTTTAGAAGCAGGGTACCTCATACACATTTTCTGACCAACCCGTATTTTACTGGAGTCTCTTATACCCACTTGTCTTTTTTATCAGTGTCTCTTATAAAGGGGTTCGACTGTATACACAACAAATTATTGCCCTATGCTACAAAATAACGCCACTTTTTTTCTTTCGAATCGCATCTCACCTTTAAGATGTTTTACACCACGCCTGTTTTCGCACTCTTCTAGAAACATTGTGAACTCCCTGCTCGACACATTCCATGACTCAATAAGAATTTATTTGGAAATTTTTTACTGTTCACTGAAATATGAATCAAGGGGTTTAGCGAAGAATGATGTGAAGTAATTCACCTGAAGCAAAGCTCTGTGGGCTGACAGGAGTGTATACAACAGAATGACATCTAATAGAGTTAAACAAACCTAACAAACATTTTAATGCACGGTTGAACGGGGCAAGTGTGACAGGAACATAAGCAAACTGGCATATCGTGAGCTCATCTTGAAGGCAACTACGCCGTTGCCTGAAGATTGTGTGTGGCCCACTGACACATATGCACTTTCAACAGTAGTTTCTCAGCAGTCTTCTGGTCATGCTATCCTCCCACTTACTTATAAAGCCTCAGCAATAGTGCTAGCACTGAAGTATCCAAAAAAATAACATTATGAGTGTATGGTCGATAAAACCTGCAGTCACTGCAGGTTTTACGTATGGTCGATAAAACCTGCAGGCATAGGTGCATTGCCATGGAGCCTATGATTTGCAGTTCGTTGATACTTAGTGCCATATCAACGCATACAGCCCATTACGTACGATATGTGGCAAAACGTCAATGGGCAGGTTTTGAAGGCTTACCAGCAACAGCGATTCGAACGCTCTCTGCAGCTTCATCGCACTCCTCAAGCTCCCGAACCTCGACTTGCCGAGGACCCAGGTGCACAACAGAGGTGATTGGGTATTTCTGCACAGTCAGTTCCACAATTTGGTGAGCGGTGTACAACCTTAGTAAAGCACACACAAAGTGTTACTAATGATACCACCAAACAGAGTCGCACATAAAGCAGCTTCAAGAAGTTTTTGAAGTTACCTCAGTTACAATATGAAAGCACTCCACTCTGTGAGCCAGAAAACAAAATGCTACGAAGCAAAAATTCTACACCTTTGTTATGATGCCAGTTGGTCTTGCATATATTGATAGTACTTTACTAAACACTTACAGTTAGTCTAACCACCAACATTGAAATGGTTTTGCATTTTCCAATATGTACAGGAACACAGCATAAGAAAAATATTGATTTAGTGCTTGGTGGTGCACTTTATGCCTTAGTATATCAATAGAAGTGCTGTTGAATACCAGATTTTACCCCTTCTGTTCAATAGCTTGAAAAAAGATACATGCGATTGTGGGACTATTTTGTGCACGTGCGTTTGTCTCTAAACTCTTCCATCCACTGCTATGGAAAGTTGTCAATGAGTACAGAGTACCGAGGTGAGAAAGAAGTCACCTTTACTAAGAGCAGCCCCTTGTTCATAAAAAAAAATTATTAGGGATGAGTTTGCACAGCCAAAGAGAAGATACTTCGACAGCTTTGGTGACGGTATCCCATGTCCCTTTAATTATCAAAAAGTAATAGGCACCTAAGTGACAAAATCATTGCCAATAAGCCTCGACACATAATAAACCATGTTTGAGCAGCCCCCCACAACTGAATTGTTTCGCAGAAGAAGTAGTTGAGGCTCAGCCATCAGTCTGTACTAAATAAAACAGGAACGTGGTGTTTACGTATAGGGCTCAGACTCAGAAGCTACCAGGTGCACACACAACAGAAAATCAATTTTGGGTGCCTGAAAGTAGCTCACCTAGAGCCATGAAGAACATCACTTACAGTAGACTCTTATTAAACGAAACCTGAAGGAACCAGTGAAATGTGTTTCATCTAACAGGAGTTCCGTTTACTGACAGATGAACAGGGGCACACAATGCAAGAACGAAATCAATCTTGTCAGAAGCATTTGTTCCATTTAGGCAGCAGTTCCTTTAAACAGATTTCCGTTTACAGAGAGTCTACTGTATTTAAATCCCTGAGTAAGGAGGCCAGGAACTACAATGCAATGACATTATTTATTGCTTTACTTATTTTTTTATTTTGACTGTACTAAATTGCTGTCTCAGATTGTCTACACATTATAATCCCTCTAGGGTTGACAGTATGTATAGATAATTGATTTTTTTTAATGTACCGCACTATAGAAAACCTTCTGTCACCCGATAGAAAAAACAGCACGCTTTTCTTTCCTGCAGAAGACATTAGAGTCTGCTGTGACCAACACAAGTTTCCTCTCTCAGTGACGCAAATGAACTCTTTGAATGAACTTTTGCTGTTCTAAAAAAGAACAAAAGAATATATGTTCCTGCAACCAAGCATAAACCTTTTAATGAGTCAGCACCTTTCCAAGTTCTTTCGTCTTAACGATGGCAACCCTTATAAGTGCTCTTGATTTCCAGAAGTGCTGATGTGATTGCGGGTCCATTGCTACTCATGAAACAGTGGCACATCTATAGAAAAAGTGGTGACATGAAGCCTAAAAAATTCATGCCTCGGCACTATCTCGGCTTGTTTGTTTGTACTGGCAAACAATTGTCGGGGTTTTATGTCCCGAAACTATTTTATGCTTATGAGGGACGCCGTGTGGAGGGCTCCGAAAATTTTGACCATCTGGAGTTCTTCGACATGCACTGACATTGCACAGTGCACCGGCCTCTAGCATTTCACCTCCATCAAAACGCAACTGCTGCAGGCGGGATGAAACAAGCAACCTTCGGGTCACTAGCCGAACATCATAACTGCTAAACGACCGCAGCAGATATATCCTGGCAAATAGTACCAGAACAAAGTTGGCAAGACTGCCAGTTCAATGAAGCAGTGAAGATTTGTAGCGGCACTATGGTTATGATGGGGAGAACTTGTGAGATGTATAAATCTCAGCTGAGGACTCTTTGCGGTCACTATTGGAGGCAATAGAGAGGTGGCGAGCAGATTAAGCTGTGTAACATGTAAATAAATGACTTTGTGTGTAAAGTTTATGTAGTTGAAACAAGTACAACTACAAATGAAACCAACATTAGTGTTTTGTCCAGACAGCACAGCAGATCATAGTAAATGTTTGAGATCACGGTAATATCACTTAAGCAAATCCTAAAGAAAGCACAAAGGTATAAGCACTTTCACGTAAGAACAGTCAGTATCACTCCAAGATAAACCTCTACCTACAATGAAGCCTTTATATATTCTTATCTCATTAGAATGTCAAAATGCAGTATGAGCATTATGCAACTAAAGCCATAACAGTCTACATTTCTGTGGATAAGACCATGGTGTTCAATTTCTTAAATCATGCCCAATAACCACAACAGATCAGAAAGGCAAAGAAATCTCAATATATTTAGAGAAATGTGTCAGCCCAGTTGTAAGGCACGACTGAAATATGTGAAAACTAAAGCGAGAAAACATGCTGCAATGAAAATAATAATAAACCTCACCTCGTCCAAGCCATAGAAAATTCTTGTTTCACCCTTCTTGAAAGAACCTTTGGTCCTGTAAATCAAGCGATTCAAAGTTCAAAAACTACATACTGATATTGTGCTAATGCGAATCATTAAAATAGTATCCACAACACAAAATCAATGCACTGTCATTTTTTATCACCACTGCTGTGATAACGTATTTATTATCAACTACCCTGGTTAAACAGAACCTGAAGGAACCAGGAGAATATCTTTCGTTTAACAGTAGTTTTGTTTGCTGAGAGACACGAAACCAATATTGCAAGAAACACTCGTTTCACCTATGCAGGAGTTCCATTCAAGAGATTTCCATTTACTAAAAGTGCTTCAAGTGTACATTTCTAAAATATCTCTGTGATGCGAATAAAAACTTGAGAGTATAAAAAATTGAATAAAACGAGGGCACTAACAGACCACAATGTAACTTGATCAATCAGTGCCACATTCACGAGGAGAGTGAACAAGGGAAATCACAAACCAGCCGTGCAAAATTAATAACATCTAGTATTGCTTACGAAAGATAAAAAAGGGCTAAGGTAGAACTGAAGACAATTTTCTTATTTTACGGTCATTATACTACTGTAGTGACCTGTGCCAGATAGGTTTAATTTTCATCTGCCCTGGTGCATATTAGATACACTTTGTTTCCTATTAGTATGCCTGTCACCAATGTTCTTCCCCTAGCAAGCATGTACACTGCTTTTAACCTTTCGATGCAAATTGCAAAAAGCCCTGCATGTGTGACCAAGTCACTGCTGCGATTTTCAGAAGCGGAGACAAAGTTTGCGTCACTTACATTGATACACTGGCTGAAATCTATGGATTCTGGAACAATTTAAGTAGCGAAAAAGTTCAGAAACTGCGAAAAAGCGGGGCAAGAAATGTACAAGAGCAAAGCAGTCACAGAGAAGCCCTGGACATGTACCAATTTTACATGAAATGGCAGAGATGGTGCAAAAACTTTTGAGCTGAATATGGTCCAATATTAAAGAAATGTTCTCCAGCAAAGCCTTCAATTGAAGAAGCTTGTCTGAAATGGCCTACAAGAATAATGACACTCGAAGCTGCCGCATCCCCGAGGTAATGTGCCCGGGCATTTGTCAATGTCACAATGGGAGGTGCACATGTTGCCTGCTTCAGTAGTGCTTGAGGACTCGTAACAGGAAAACCTTATTTCTCAGCATCACTAAAACTGCTTAAGGGGTACAGGCTCCCTTAGTAGGAACAAATTTAGCCAAATTTATATTTCCTAACAGTTGGTGCTCAAGATGTTCTGATTTGATATTTGATTTATTTCTGTACATATAACAGAAAAAACAAAGCAAAAGCAAAAAGGCTACATAATACCTGCCGAGTTCAAGGAATCTGAATCCAGGAGATTTCCAAAACAGGAAGGGGGGGGGGGGGGGCACATCAATTTACTTTGGCCCATTGCACATTTTTCCACACGCACAAAAAAAAAAACTAATATATGGCAGCAAAGGAGGATCCCAATAGCCCTATAAGTATAGACATTGGCGTTGCGATCTTATATTGCTATGGTAGCCAGGTAATTTTTGCGTTTTTTTTACTTCCCATGCAATTGTATCACATTGAGAGCGGACAAACTAAAAAGTGCATGTAGAGGTTTTCCTAGCTACAGTAAAATTTTGGCAATACTAATCTCAAGTACCATGAAAAAGAACTAGCAATACCTGTTTTCAGATGATGATATATGCAGAAAACACTAAAGAACTCTCGTATGTCGTCCTAGGACACAAGTCAATGGGCCAATACGAAACTGCGCAGCTGGCAGCCGCAAAAGCGTGTGTCAACGGTTTGCTCAAGGAAAACTGAAAAACAGTGAGCCCTTTTCTGCTCCATTATAGTCATAAGCGACGATTGACACTAATTCCAAAGGGCTTCATGCCTTTTTACGACTTTAATGGATTTATTCTACCACTGCGTTAGCTGCGTAACTTTAGGGCTCGTAGTTGCTGTCAATTATAGTGCCGACGGCAACATTGGCTTTGAGTGCGGCAGTTGCGGCAAACGATGATACCATTTTCGATCCGTGTGGGCTGGCCCCACACATACATGCGAAGCTTCTAGCACGCTGCTCTCGACCGTCCCTAAATGGTTTCGATGCCAATGCTTGGATCAACCCCCTCCCCCCACCCCCGTGACACGGCAAAGTGTTCAAAGCATCCGTACTACGGCCCATTGGACACGGTAAAATTCATCTGGGGAGTTCCGGTTTTGTATCGCTAAGATTCTACTGCACATTTATATCAATGCACAGATATCAATGTGTGCTAAACTAAAACTTGGATTGGACTGCATTAAATTTTTGTCAACGTGATCAGAGCATGCTCAGAAATTTTTATTTCAGAGAGATTTTCCAGCCAATTGTACAAACGCAGGAAAAGGTCCAACTCTGGGAGCTTCCCAGAGAAATCCGGGAGAGTTGGCAGAATAGCGTGACGGATATGTTAGTGCTATATGTTGGCAGCAGTCAACCACAAGCTCATGCCAAAACTCACAATTCGAGGAGGTCAGTCAGCTTGCTACTGGCCGCAAACTGCTTGGCGCTAGGAGTGAGAACAAAGTCCCCTTCATTGTCCTTATCCTTGTCCTGGTACACCCCAAGAAGGACTGCTTGCCTCTGTAAGGACATCACTCTATACATGGGAGCACAGCAAAACACAAGCACAGCGATCTTAAGCACATTTTCAGACATAGGCTATATTAAACCCATGATCTATTCAAGAAAGCACAATGTGGAATACGTGGCCCTACCCAAAAAAAGTGCCTGTTGCGCTTTCCGGTAGACTTGAAATATGTGGCAATAACAAAGCTAGCCCCCCTTCTACATTTCTTTCAACCTGTTCTCCCCATTGGAACCTATAGAAGTGGTGTCGTAGGATCCAAAGTTTCATACGAGAGTTTTCAGATATGTGCCTGATTTCTTAGTACTCTCAAAGTGTGCTGCCTCGGGGTTGAATTCTCAGTTGTCACAAATTTTAAGAACATACAAGGGCAGTTTTTCGGCCCTTGTCATAACACATCAAATTTTACATGGGTATTCTCTGCGGTTAAAAAGTAGGTAAGTGCATGCACATTCAATAAAGCATTAATTTAGAAGCACGGTTGTGCATGCTTCCAAGAGCCTATTCCACAACCATCTTGAATTTTGGTCCACAACCAAGCAAGAGCCCTACCCTGAAAACTTGTTCGATTATCTTTCACTGCAAAGGGGGGCTTTGTGAAATTGCAATTTTGTGGTATCAGCCAAAATTAGCCAGCCAGTGTAAACAAAATGAGGCATATAAAGTTCAAGCTATCTGTGTCATCTTGTGCTTTCACTTTTCCAGCTATGTATATTAAACTACCCTTGTACTGAAGCAGCCCACTCCATAAGATACCTATAGTTTTCGTTCTCATTGTCTGCAGTCTTTCAACATTCCTATGTTTCACTGAATTATCACTGGTTATTTCCTGCACCCATTACATAACCAGGATAATGAGATTACTTTGTGTATTTTAAATAGAATATCAGTCGTATATACTTGCAGGGCCACGTAGCCACATTCTTCTCCTTTAATGCTATGCCTTTTGCATCAGATTTTTTGCAAGACGTTGTGCATTCTCTACATAACATAAATTTGGCATGAATAAACATTCGTGTTCTTATGCAGAGTATCTACATGCAGTAACTCAACAAAAATAAATCTATCACATGAAACTGGACTCGTACACAAAGTTCATTAATGACTGAATCTTAGTAATTGACAAGCAGATTCAAAAAACGTGTGTACACCCTGCTGAAACCTGTGCCCACCTTACCTCCATCGTGAAAGCCTCCAAAGTGACATGCGGAGCGCGTTCTGGAGCCATTTTACCCGCAAAAAACAAAAAAGCACTGCGCCAGTTGCGTCAACTGACAGGAAGTGGGCGGGAAGCCTACTGACCTCAATCTAGACTAGCAGCTGCTACCGAACACTCCCCTTTCTATATTATACATGCAGTCCTCCTTGGATGCACAGATAGCTTATGTACTACCAAATTTGTGCACGCACAGCTGAGCCAAAGAAGGCTCCACAGTTCCCTTTGTTCTCTCATTGCGCAAGTTATGTTTGCCATTAAAGCCTGTACTCGGCCTTTTACTCAAGTTCATAGCCTCATTGTGTACTCTTTCTGCAGTCCTCAGGCACACAGCCATCTGGACTCAACAATGAGAGTGTTAGGCACAAGTTGTTGGCTAAGCGAGCAGAAAAATTCCGGGCATCTTTTTTAGTTGCAGAAAGCGTGGTAAGGGCAAGAATAGGGGAGTGTGGGATAAAACAAAAAGGGCTCTCGATTGAAAATGATAAGCTATTACAGATAAGTGTAAGCAATAACTTAATATTGAACTGGCAAGAAATCCAAAGCAGTTCAAGTTGACTTGTAACACAACTGCGCATGCTCAAAATAAAAAACCGTGATATAAAAAGTTTCATGAATGCCTGGCTGTCAAGAGGTATATCCAAAATTTGCACAACTTAGAGTGATAGGAATGCGACCTGGCCAATAGAAAATGGTAGAGTACATAAAATAATACTTAAGTGAAATAAAAGAAAGAATGTTAACACAGCTTGATATTATAATTACATATACTAAACAAAGGAAGAGAAATTTTGAAGGCTCATTTTTTTGGGGGTTAGATGCAATGTCTGAACTGACAGATAATAATATAAAGGAAAGTATGGGGTATAGGGGATGCTATTTATATATGTTATCATATTACTGTGAAGAATGTGAGGAGGACAAAAAATTGCTCACATCCGACAAGGGCCAAACCGAGTTTGAACGTTGGCAGTTCAGTACTTGCCAACAGTCAGTTGTCCTTTTGTCTACAATAACTTATTTAAATTGCTATTTTGAGTACTCAAAATAACATACTCTGCACTTTCCTAGGCACTAGTTTTCATTAGTACTTATCAATATTACATACCTTACAAATACAAGTAATCAAACTAACATCAAGTGGAACATGTGTAATGCTGCTAATTAAGGAGCTCAAAACTCACTAATCAAACACTGAACTACTAGCAGAAATGTCAATGTGGCATTATTTTTGAACTGCCCCGACTTGTACAATTGTGCTGGTTTCTGAAACTCAAATGGGTTGTGCACATGCAGTTGAAGGTATTGGATGACTGCGTGCATAATCCATAACAATAAGTTACGAGAAACTAAGTACTCTGGTACAGTCGTGTGAAATAATGCTGCAAAGCTTTGGGGCTGTGGCGTTGATAGAATAGTGTTGTAAATTGTCATAGTTCTATGAAGCAATGCAAGGACCTTGATAGATCTTTTTTTCATTATTTCAGTTGTCCATACGTGCACAAGAAATCAAAGCATGCAGGTCCAGGCTCTAAATGGCTCCCAAGTACACCGTGGGCCCTCCTAGCTGGCGTTATCTCCAATATATCAATTGGCAAGACCCTCTTTTATGACCGGTGCCCAAGCAAGCTATAAAGAGATTTTCGGCCCGAGATAAAGGGACCACATGTTTCCAGCAGTGGTGCGCATTTTCAGCTCTGTGCATTCTTTTCACAGACCACGGCGCGTGCTGGCGCCCTCCGGTAACGCGTGTGCTCGCTGGTGTACGTGTTCCCTTGTTTTCAACGCCACATAAACGCCGATCACGCGGTGGTGTCGTGCATGCATCTGTTTCTACGCGGGCTCAAATGACAGCTCCACGGTAAAGTCCACCAGATCAATTTCGCTGTTCACTTGCCGCAAGACGAGGCGATGTCAACAACACCAACTTTGCTAACTGCATTTCTGATCCGGGCATCCTGCGCACTGTCAGCGGATGGAGTTTGCTACAAACTTACTACTCGTGTAAGTGCCACGCTGCGCCCGAGAATGATTTCGTACGAACCGAGTAATTTCCCGGTACCCTAACAATCTTGCACAGACCGTGAAAGCGTATTCATTTGCACGATAGGTACATCTCAACATCGAATTCTTCCTAACAGTGTCGAATATTAAGGCAGCGGCGTGCGCGCGTGTTTCGCGGATATGTGGCCCATTTGCAGTGCCTTGAACCGTACTCAACGACGCGCCAGGACGCGCCCAGATCCCGGTTTTCGTTCTTTTATGCACTGTTTGCTCTCGTACGCCTGACCCCGATGCAGTTTGCTATAGACGTGGCAATAAAAAACTGTGCGTGTTCTTCAAATGCAACGGCTGCATGACGAGAATGACGCGCATTACTTTGACTATTTCACTACACGAACAATGAGAGGCTCGATCGTTTGGTTACGCGAGAAGCGAATAGAAAAGAAAAAGAACAGCCATCATTGGAGAAGCGCGCGATCGCGATTACGCAAGGTAGGCTCTCATAGCCGCGAATGTGCAACCTGTGCAACTACTAGCGGTAAATGGGTTTGAATGCATGCTTCGAAAGACATTTCAGGTAAAGAATCGTACCAAGTTAAGCGACTCCAACTCGGCACCAATAACATGCGTGAATTGGGACATTTTTTGACGAGCGGTTGACCTCTAGCGTGCAGTATCAGTCACCTTTGGTTGAAAGACTGAGCCATCATGCGTGGATCGGAACATCGGCTCTCACACGTTTATTGTGCTTCCGCGAAGAAAATAGCATGAAACGCGCGGAATTCGACAGTGGGTGCTCCACGATTTGCGAATTCTCTACCCGTACACCATCTCGACATGCCTTCGCTTGCGATGCGCTGCGTAAGGTCGACCGTGCGGAATTTACTTTTTTCAAGATTTTACCAAAACCCCTACCTTAGCGGCCATGGCCAGGCTTCTTCGATGTGCTGAGAGGACCGGCGAAAGGACGTATCGGTTTGACTTCGAACAGGCTACAGTTAAGGAACGCAGGAGCGGGATCATTTATCGGCGGCTCAGCTGTATGTTTCGGAACGTCGTGCTGACAAATGACAATGCGTGCACGATCGGTCGTGCCGGATTATTTACCAATTGTGAGAAAACCACACACACACACAAATGCACACTTTAGGCAGCACAGCTACTATAGTCCACTCAAGCACAGCAACAGCACACACGCGATCACACCACACGACCCGGCGCACGCACCGGGAGCCGGAAGCGGAATGCATGGACGCATGGCTAGTCAAACGGCCGTATACCGGATTTTTTTCATTTCACTTTTCGTTTCGGTTTTCCAATTGTTACGATACAAACCGGCAGTAAACTATTCGTGTGTTCTTTGAGCTATTCCAAAGTGAGCACTACTCCGTCAGCACAAAAGCGAAATTTCTGTCGATCAAACAAATCTCTCTGTTTCAAAAGTTCCCTTCAGCACTGTGGGGGCTACAGGCCCCTCAGCCAATACCATGACCTACTACACTCCTGACCTGTTCAGATAGCGGGGTTCCTATGGGAGCGCGTGTCCCCGCTCTCGTTCAATCGCTCGCCGTAGGTGGCGCTACCTATAACCTGTTCGTCTGTTTCTTTACGGTTGTTTTGTAGGCGCTGGTATAAGAATGCCTGCATTCTGTAGTGAACTGGCGGCATATATGTGACTATTTCTTCCCATACATTGCTGGTTAAGCAAGGTGTTCAGAGCGCTTGAGTATTTATAGCACACTGGTTGACAAACGTGGGAACCCGTAGATTTACACGATGTAGGGCAGCCTATGCGTGGTAGCGTGCATTTTATTGCAAAAAAATTCTGAATGTCTTTTAGTATTATTATTTCTGAATAATTCTAAATTTTGGATCATAAATACGCACTACGAGTGCTTTGTTGGTCAAAATTTGACCACAAAGAGTGAAGATGACGTCAGCGAGCAGGTGCTGACTAGCGCCACGCCGCTCGTAGGTGACGGCCCTAGCGGCAGAAGGTATGAACTAGAACGTGGGCGCTGGAAGAGGTGCTCTCTGGGCAGGTCAGGAGTGTAGTAGGTCATGGCCAATACGAAGGGCGCCTAGCCCCTCCACATGTATTAATTCGCGCCCTGTCGTCTGCTCACCGTCTGCTCAACGAATTGTCGTTATTATCGCTAGTTCATTAATTTTAAATGCAGAAAATCTATTGAACAGACTACAACTGGAACTTAAAGAAGCGCCAATTTGTTGCTTTGCTGAAGATCGGCAGAATCTCATGCCAGCGGATGACTCCACTTTGTTGTTGTTATTCTCCGATGCTGTTCGTGGCTCTCGTATGACTATTTTTCCGTCGAAGCATTCCACCGCGTCTCCCGCTGTCGTTCTATTTCTCTCTTTTTTGTTTTTACCGAATGAGGATTTAACATGACGGAACGCTGTGCGAGGTTGCATGTTTGCTATTTGGCGATGCAGCGTTCTTGGTCTGGCAACGCAGCCCGAACACACTACTAGAGGTGTGCGCCGACTGGTCGGCGCGTCGCCGCCGATAGTTTTCGCCGCGCCGCCGCCGCCGACGCGAACTGATCGGCGCGCCGCCGCCGCCGACGTTTTTCATCGGCGCAATCGACGCGCCATTTATGCGCCAGTACTGACTTTTCACAGATTTGTCTTCTTTTTCATCGTGATTTATAGCTTCGTTTCACATTTTATGTAGCCAGTAAAAACCAGGCTTTGTAGTTATCTTCATCCAGCTTCAGAGACAGAGAGTACCACCATGAACAGCGGAACGAGTTCGGCGGCCGCTGCATGAAATGACATATTGAACAAATTGACAAAAAATAAATGTAACAGTTGCAGTAAAGCATGGACACTGCCATCTTAGGCTTAGAAGCAATTTATCTGTTTTTTGTGTCGTAATTAGCTATGATTATGGTGATACGACGTTGAATGTAATGGCCCAGCGTTTTGATGCGTGCGAGTTCGCCATAGCACAATTCGAATATTCATACGGATGGAAAACGGCATCATTATCAGTCCAAGATGGCAGCCTATAATTGTGCCGGAAACAGGGCGTACATGAAGAAGAAATGAAGTGGTAGCAGTGCAGCACGAATGCAGCGCGTTAGATGAAGGGAGGAGGGGGAATAAATGAGGAAGGACATGGAGGTTAGGCGTTAGATGAAGAACTACACAAAACCCCGAAGGATGAAATCAAAAGGGAGAAGTTTAATGAAGATTAAAAGCGTCGAGGCATAATACATGCTCGAACCTACTCAGGGTATAACAGCACCTGTCCGCGGTGTTAAAGTTGATAATTTTCGAGGATGACTACTTATACGCAGCGTCTGAACATGCTGCAGAAAATATTCACCATCTGTTTTATTTTTTAACTTGTCTGTTTGTACCGGCCTTTTAAGACATTGGATACCCGGGATGAAGGTGTCAAGGCAGTAAGATGGCAAGAGAGAGAAAGGAAGGCTGGGGGATTAACCATATCTTGGCATCCGGTTTGCTGCCTAGCACCGAGGGTTGAGAAATAGGGGCGAGAAAGGGCGTGTAGAGAGACAGAAAATAAAACGCATGTGCACTCAGGAGTAAGATGGCAAACTTAACAGAGTATTTATTACATTCTGTACAGACAGGGCGAGAGGTCTCTTGCGAATGAGCTGGGTGGCTCACTATAAAGTGTACGTTTTGACTTAATCAGGGAATGGGTCCAGAATGCGCTGTTGAATCACGAGACACACACACCATTTCTGATGGTGCCGCTCACACTCGCTCAAGTCAAGGTCTTTGATTGGGGCGTGGCCACCACACTGCACCTGTGACACCAAGAAACCATTGTGGTCGTCTCGTGGAACGTCTTATGGTGTCGGAATGCCACCTCACTTCCCGGCTAAGATGGACAGTACACGGCGGACAGCAGGCTGGCAGCCCTTCGGTGACTTGCTTGATGAACAAAGAACGCGGCCCTCCCCCGTCGGCCCAGGCGCCGCGCGTAACAACGGCTATCCAGTGGTGAGAAGAGGCGTAATAAGCTTGTCTGAGACCACCAGTTTTAAAAAGAACAAAACAAAATTTTAAAATACTTGCCAGTAGACAATTTACAAAAGACGGCTGGATTCATCAAAAATGCAGAGACCGACATTTGAGCGACATGTCATATATAACATAGTTCAGCAAACTGGTTTTCATCACGTAACTTGAACGGACCTACTGGCTCTGGGAAAGGTTAAGAATGATTGTCGCTGACAGATGTACTTCTGTTGCGAAGGGAATGCTCAGAGTCAACCAAATAAAACTTAACATTATATTCAAGTCTTGATAAAAAATAAGTTAAGTTAGAAAGCTCCTCAGGTGGCCAAATAATAAATTACTTCACCATACTTTATGAAGAAGTAATTTGCAAATAAATAATGCAACCGCTGTTTAAATGACATTCAATGACGTGACCGCAATCAACGGAGTGTCGTCGCTATAAAACGGGAAAGTTATATGTGGACACGATCGGGCGAATGCGGCGGAGAACGAATATGTCACGTAATAAAAGCGATGTGATGTTGCACATTTTCATCTTTACAACTCCGTGCCCTTTTGCTTGCTCGTGATGTGTTCGAAGGAGCTAGCCAAGTCTTAGGTAGAAGTCAAGCAGAGTAGCCGGGGCTGATAAGAGCAACGTTTATGTTCACTATTTACACACTAAAGGTAGCATCATGGAAGCTTGATGAGAGCTTCTGAGAGCTGGTTCAGAGCGTCTCGGTGCTCGCATTTTAAGCCGTGGTCTTCCTAAAATTCTCTGCAGGAGAAAACAATAGACAGTTTGCAATAAACTGCAAGGCAGCTTTTCTGTAAGGTTAGTTTTCCAACCATAAACTCTCGTTCACAGACGGCTTTGCTCGCTCATTTTGTTTTTGCCATTCACCTTTTTGAGATCTTGTGCTCGCGTGCCTTTGCTGGAATTCGGAGAGGTGACATTTTGTTGTACTCGCGTGCTCGCGTGCACTCGCTGGAATTCGAAAAGGTAAAGGCACAATGAGGGAGAAAAGCAATCTGTGAACAAGAGTTTTTGGTTAAAAAATAAACCTTTAGGAAAGCCGCCTTGCATATCACTGTAAACGGTCAGACTGCATGTCCATTTAGTCAAGGGCAGTCCAAAGAAATTGCCGTCTTCATCTCCGTCCCCCAAATGGTGGGGGTAGTGGTTAGAAGAAGGCGCCTAATTTCTGCAGCCCAGCAGGGAGCACGGCGCAGCGAATAAAGATAAAAAAAAACGAGAAGGAGAAAGAGAGAGAAAGTCAAACACTGCCTTCTTTTCTACCCAGGAAATAGAAACGATGCACGTTCAGTTCGTCACACGGCGAGAGAGAAACACAACGTAGGTCATAATGCAATAATACGCACAACACAGCACAGTGCAATAACGTTGCATCGCACGTGCAGAATAGGGCCTGCAGCACTAGGCAGGCTAGGGCCTGGGGGAGTGGAAGACTTGAGAGCACCACAGAGTGTGGGAAACATACCTGACGATGAATCCCAGCCTCTCGGCTAATTATTCAGCGCGTCTCGTGGCACGTCGAACAAATCAAGCTGCCTCGATTTCCGACAGCTCTTCCTAGGCCGTCAGTCAGCCAGGCGTGTCCAAAGAGTTTTTGATGAGGGGAGCCAACAGCCCTAAAGAATTCGAAGTATGACTTTCGTGTTGTCGCCTCTTTTGGCGCACCTCGAGAGCGTAGACCCGGAACAAATCAGGGTAGGTGAGGTGACTTTCCGCGAACCTTACCTGCTTTCCAAACCAGTTACTGCATGCAAGCTTCCCCTGAATGGATGAATGTGTGGTTGAAGAAAAAGAAAAAGACACTATCTTTCCTTGCTAGACCACGGCTCAGTCCCTTGAAGGGAAAAGGGAGAGTGGAGAAAATAGTTTAGAAGTAGGTAGGAGGAGAATGTTTGGAAGAACGTGACGGTCATGGCTGCTAGAGCAGAAAGAGAATAGGGGCTGTGGGCAGGGCACTCCGAGTCTTACAACTTGGAAATGTGGAGTTGCAACCATGTACGCAGATACCTATGGTCATTTCCACGAGAGAAAAAAAATCTGGATCACCTTTCTTGGGCTAGAATACAGAAAACTAGCTAAACGAGAAAACTAAAATAAGTAAAAAAATAACCAATAATCTAACCACCAATTGTCACCACAGCTGCGGAAGGAAAGAAGCAAAAACGTAATCCGTGACCTCGGCACCAGCGGCTACACAGAGGCATTTCTTCGTAGAACACTGTGTATAAGAAAAGACACGGGAAACACGACACCAATGGCGCGGCAACGACGCCACGTGTCGACCAAACTTGAGCTCACGGAACAGGGAACGAAGCACAATGGCAGAACACTGCGAGACCACTCGCAGCATATTTGCGTCATGCATACCAGTCCCGACGGCACGGTGTACAGCTGGTTGCGTTGTACTTGTAGTCTTTCTGAATTCCTTGAAGTGCACAAAGAGCGCGAAAGGTTGGGTACAAGGAACATGAACATAGAAAACGACTTTGCCATCAAGCCTTTTGCAGTGTGTACTGGACGAACGTAGCGACGGGTGACGAACGACAGGAATTCAGTTCTTATGCGCTTCAGAAATGACTATGAATGGAAAAGTTTTTGAATGTGAATGAAAAAAAAATCATCAAAAACATGGGTGTTCTATGTCCGTGCAACAGAACTGCAAGCCTGTTGGAAAAAAATGGCAGCAATATCTCATAAAGAGACGGGAGAATTAAAAGCCTCTCTGATTGCCGAGAAGTAACAGAATTCTTCAATCACGTTACAGCTTGAATAAATTGATTTCCACGAGTGATGAAGGATCACGTATGGCATGAACGGTGCGTTTCTGCCTCCTTCCTTCTTGAAATATGGCCGCGACAATTTTCATGGTAACCTAAATTACGCAGCCACTGTTTAATTGGTAGCAAATGACATGACAAAACCCATGATCTGTGTCATCGCTACATTTTAACAAAACTTGAAATCCTGCCAGATGGCGCATTGCTATCGAGAAATTTCGAGCGCTAACTAATGCCTCCACGCGACGTTCACAAGCACCATCCTGTCTCTCTCATTCTTGTTAACGCCTTGTTTGACGCTCACAACTTTCCAGATCGCCACATTAATTCAAAAAGAAATTGAAGTGGCATCTCAGGGCACAAGCAGTTCAACGAAATAGAGAGAGAGAACGGGCGCTCGATTGCTCGCGAATCGTGCTGCTTTCTCGTCTTTGAAGCCACATTAATAATGAAT
Source organism: Rhipicephalus annulatus (assembly GCA_013436015.1). Lineage (NCBI taxonomy): Eukaryota > Metazoa > Arthropoda > Arachnida > Ixodida > Ixodidae > Rhipicephalus > Rhipicephalus annulatus. The sequence goes on from WOVY01004700.1 coordinate 39,032, forward strand.
CCGGAGCTTAGCTCTTATTCTCCGTTGATTAGGTACATAATCATAGATCAAGCTCAGTGTGGATTCCGATGTCATGTATTAAAGGTGACCTGGAGTGGCACATGTGTCACAACATGCTGCAAAACCCAATTACATGCCTTCGTACCGTCATGCTCGTTTAATACGAACGTTTGTAGATTGGACTACAGAAACAACATGAAAAGGCCGAGAAATATTTAATTCTTCCGTTCGTTAGTAATGTACTTCGTTATGCGTTTTTCTGTTCTCTGGGAGCATATCAAGAGAGTTGTGTAGCATGAATGAACATAAATTGCTGTTTCTATTTCACCACAGTCGTTGAACGGTGTACTCTATAAACGCATCATCTACAATAAACTTCGTGCCAGCACAATGCATAAAATGCTCAATTACATCGCACAAAAAAAACGCGGATTTCACCGAAAGAAACTCGTAAACCTCATTAGATATTCAAACGTCAAATTTAGAAATAGCACTGCCATGAACGAGATTAACTCCATGGCCAAATTTCACTGCAAAAAGCACTTGAATAACTGCACCTTGCAGGTATGCAATATACATTGCATGAGGTTTTAGAAGTGTGGTGACATTATTAGTTAAGGTTACATTGTTTTAGCGTTGAATTAGCTTTTTAGGCACGTTTACTGTGCTTTTAGAGTTAATTATTCACCTCATCGGTAATTTAGCGACGTCATTTCATTTCCACATATTTAAAGGAGAGTTATGAATAATTGATATCCAAGCATTTTTTTAAAGATATGTGAATGGTGTTTATCAAAGGACCAACCCTAGAACGAGTGCCGGGGAGGAGAGGGGGGGGGAGATATGAACAGTTTATAATTTGAAAAATAAAATTTTCGGCTTTACAAGCCAGAACGTCAATACGACACCAAGGCACGCCATAGTGAGAGGTTTTAAATATTCGAAACCATAGGTCGGCAAAATAAATAGAGCCTATACATAGACTCTCTCAGTAAATAGGCCTTTATCTTATAGGACTCAATATAGGGCCCAGCCTATAGCTGAAATTTCAGTGACATATAGGCCACCAAAAATATTTTTCTCTCGAAAGAATTTTCACGATAGACTGATTTCAATGGAGTAAATCAGCCCGACTTTTTTTTTCGAATACACCTGAGATAGTCGACAAAACGTTTAGGACGTTTGGCGGGGAACGACCGATCAAACTTTACGTGGATACCTATCACTTTTCGTCTCCACTGTCTCTTTCTAAGTTCATGTTCTTCCTTTCTTGACATTCAACTTCACAGTATTTTAACAAATCCGCATCATATTGGTTCTATAGAAGAAAATAGCTTGTGGTATACGCACCTTAAACAAAACTTGGCCGTGCACTTACGCCCCATCTCACTGTTTTGTATCCATCATTTCACCGTTCTCATTTCACTTACGGTATTGCCGCGTGGTTGCGACATCAAAGAAGATGGTACGTGGGTTGCTCAAGACGACACTTTTTATTGAGTGAACATGTGCATAGGAAAGTGCAAAGTGCTCGAAATTCGCGCTTTACACAGATAGCGGTAATCAGAGCATTGGTCGTTGGTAATATGATCTGCGCGAAGGTACGTCGCCATTTATACACGTAGCATCCATATCGTAGGTGTCTCAAGCTTATCAGAAAATTCTAAAATAATCTAGAGTGTTCGCAGACAGCCAAGCGTCCTTTGCGCAAGGCAACTGATTAATATATGTGGTGTTTAACGTTTCAAAACCACCACATGATTATGAGAGATGCCGTAGTGGAGGACTCCAGAAATTTTGACAACCTGGGTTTCTTTAACATGCACCCAAATCGCAGCACATAGGCCTGCAGCATTTTCGCCTCTATCGAAAATAAAGCAGCCGCAGGTAGGACTTGATCCCGCGACCTGCGTGTCAGCAGCCGAGTACCTTAGCTACTGAACCACTACGGCAGTGCCTTTGCGCAAGACTGTGACATAAAAATACAAGCGAGCGTGGCAGTATAATAATGTTGCGATATAATTTCAGCAGATGCAACATGTTTCACTGTGGATGCCATTTTCATACAGAACCATCAGCGGGTGGCCACGCGTTGCACGGTGGATCGACGTCTTTGGGTATTTTGAGTAGGCTAAATTTCTACCTAAAACATACGGCGTGACGACAGCACTCACGTTGACTGTAAATATTAACGAAACGAAGTGCACGCTTCGGTGGGATGATATGCATATCATTAAGAAGCTGTTGTGTATTTCTCAAAGGTCGAGATCATCAATGATCGAGCAACCCTTCTGGATTCATTTAATGTTTACAGCCAGCCTGTAGACCGCAACAACTAAAGGTGTGGGCCGACATCACTCCTGTAAGTCTATTTAGTGATGTATCCGTTAAAATAAAAAGTAACTAAATACCTCACTAGTTACTCAAATAAGAAAAAGGGGAACGTTTCACGGCTCCACGTTATATAGATACATAAAAAGGTAACGCATTACCGTTACCGTAACCGAAAAAAACAGAACGAATGTTACCTCTGCCGTAGCTCCGGAGTCATCAGTTTTAATCAATGTGTCTTTGCTGCAGAAACACACAATGATAATTTTAAATCTCAAATTTATGTTTCACACATACTAACCCAAGCAGGGATTATACTCAAAATGTTCAATTAACGAGAATTATTTGTACAAATGTACTGAACCTTAGCAATGTCATATAGAAGCTTATTGATGCCTGCACATATGATGGCTTCTGACTCTGCAGTGACACAGGATGAAACCATTTTTTTTTCATTGGAGCATTATACACAAAGTGAGGCCCAATAATCCACGGTATTCATGAAGAAACTATCACTGAACTCTCAAGAAATTTACAAATATCGGCCTTTTCTTGATCCTTCAGCACCTCCAATAAAGCAAGTCGAAATCGCCACTGTTGGATCTAGCCACCGGATTGGCCCGCCGCGCGCCAGTAGGCAATCACGGAAGCCTACATTGGTGCCTTTTTATTAGAGGGGGGGGGGGATCGGGAGATGTTGTGGGGAAAAGGGGGGGACACTTACAAGTTTGTGACACCAGATGTGCCTTGCAGAGACTTAAGTCTAGAAAAATCACGTCTTGCAACACACATCTTGCAATAGCAGCCTTTTTTTAATATGTTGCAGGTTTTATTTTTGTTTATATAAGAATTCAAATCATGCCTAGAAATCAAATACACAAAAGAACAAAGGTTCCCAGCACTCGTAATTGCATTGTTCTACTGTGTCTTTTCCGGAACAAGTCGAGAGTGGCAGTTGCTATTTCGATTTCTCACACATCTGATGGGTATTGAGCACGTGAACACGCTACAAAAAAGCATTGAAAAGTTGAATGTTTTATACATACTTATCAAGCATTCTTATTTGTGACGTTTTTAAGAGAACTTTTAATGGGGCCCACTTGCAAGGGGTGTTCCCCTCCCCTGACCAAACACCAAGGGTTCGGGGAGTCAACGTTCTCTGCAGGCGTGGTCAACGGACGCCCAGCTCGTGACCAGTATGGGCTGTCTATCTGAGCAAATATTGCATTTGCTCTCATCTGCACATATGACCATCGACAGGTTTTTGTCTTGGGGGGTTGCAAACCCTTCTTTCAACTTGCATCACGACTGAGGGAGTAGGTCGTGTTGGTGTCGCTAGAGTGGGTAGCAAGTGCTGGTGGAGCTTGAAGGGTTCAAGTGTCCTTTTTGCACCACCCGCCTCGCCCATGTCTACACTTCAGTCATTGAACACCGCGCTGAGAACTAGTTGAATAAATGCGCAGATTTGTTTCCTTCCGCATCCTATACCGCTGCATAAAAGATTCTCACATTGCGAAAAGTAGGTATTTTGATTCGTTTGAAGGAAAGTTACATTCAAAGCATGACAGATACTCAAAAAAGCGGTTTCATGCAATCGTAATAAGAAAACTCGAAGCAGAGGTGCTTCTTCTTTTGTGCAGCGTACAATGTAAAAGTAAGATCAGATCCGAAAAAGCGAAATGAGTGACGTGCGTCACTGCTTGCTCATTGTTCAATGAAAAAAGGTTTCATGAAGTATGACGTTGCCAACAACAACAACAACTTAAAACAACATCTTAAAGTAAAAAAAGCAAAGTGCTGCACATTTCCCGTAGAACATGGACATAGATTGAAATACGCGTTATTTTTTCATGAAAGCGAAATAAAAACTATTTTACAAAACGCTTTGCATTCATCGGGATGCCGACATATCTGTGTAGTGTCATTTATGCTATTTGGATTAAAATTCCCGAATTTCAACTAATTCAGTAACCTGTGGCGGAAGAGCCTTTTGAATTTTCAGTTTCGGTTTCTGCGCCGCCGACGCCGCCGCCGCCGACGAAAATCGGCCGCACGCCGCCGCCGATGAAAAAACCGGCGTGCGCCGACAACGCCGCCGCCGCCGACTCTGTATAACCCCCACGCCGCCGCCGGTCAAAATCGCCTCGGCGCACACCTCTACACACTACCTCCGTGGGTTAGGCTTAGTAGGTAGAGGTGTGCGCCGACTGGTCGGCGCGCCGCCGCCAATAGTTTTCACTAGAGTGTACTAGAATGGGGGAGTGGGTCCACTGTGGCCGGCGGCAAGCGGTGCGGGTGAAGCAAAAACGGCGGAAAATTTGGTGGCGCTGCAGTAGCCTTCTCCTGAAGTGACGTCAGTTTCGGCGGGAGCGTGCGAGTCGTGCGGCGGTTCGGGCCGCACGACGCGCTGGCGGGGGACGCTGAGCGCTCGATGTTGTCGTCTGCTCGACGCGCCGTCGTCTGTTCGATGCACCGTCGTTCGTGCGCTGTTTTCACAATTTGTCTCCTGGTTCTTTTTTTACACATTATTAGAGACAAAAACAAGTGACATGAAATAAAATGTATGCTTTTTTTCGTGAACGCGTAGGTTTGTATTTCCCTTTGAGCAAAGCCGTCTGGACAAAGAATACGCGGCAGACGGCACGTTTGCGTGCGCAGATATGTGTCTGCTGGTTGCATAACGGAGCGTTCCAAGCTGCTTCAAAAGATTAGAGGATGAGCACGTCTAGGCGTAGAAATTACTGTTGTGTCGTAGGCTGCCAAACCGGATACAGCAGAGTTAAAAACCAGCCCAAGCTCTCACTCTTTGGAGTACCTCAAGACGAAGAAAGGACGCCGGCTATGGGACCAGAATCTCAACCGCGCTGATCGGCCCTTGCAAGTCACCGATGCCATTTGCGAGCTGCACTTCGAGCAAAAATACATACTAAGGCAATATGTACATATTATCGAAGGCCGAGAAGTATATATAGAGCGGGGAAAGCCGGAACTTCGCAGTGATGCTGTACCCATAATTATACCTCATCTCCTGAAGTGTCCTGACGAGCAGCCCACACCGGAGCAGTCAACGAAGAAGAGAGCGGCTTCACCACCAACCTGTGAAGACCAGCCGTCAAAAAGAACTGCGCTGCAATCAGTTGAGCCGCAACTGAGATTTGAAGATTGCGAAAGTGCGAGGCAAGCGACAACGCATTTGAACTTGAAGACGTTGTCCGGCCAAACGACCACTGGGCAATGCACAAGTTTCGTCATTATGACGGAATTGCTTATGTTTCGGCCTCCCTAAGTCGTGAACTCGTAAGCATCGAAAAGACTGTGCTCATGAATTACGGTACCGACCGGAGTGAAGTGATTTGTCGGACATATGTTCGGAAGACGCTGATCTCCGAAAAGGTCGCCTATAACCTTGAAGATGCCAAACAAGTCCTGGACTGCGCAGAATCTCTTCACCCTTGCAGAGGAGCAGGTAGGGCGAAGGACTTCACCTATGACGTTCTTACGAAGAAACTGGAGCAGCAAATCTCTCATTCCGACGGCCTTGTCTTCAGTGTCACGTGCAAAGGAGCGGTTAAACAACAAGGTGAGTGCGGCAAACGTTTATTGAGACGTCACTTGTAATTGTACAATTAATCAATCAGTAACCTGTTTAATGCTAGAACATTTGTGTGGCCCCTAATTTTTGTAGTACTCATTAACATTTACGAAAGAATAGTTTGCCTACAGAAAGTGAAAGTGCATAATTGCGTTTCAAACATGCATGGTAAAAAACTGGAAGCTCTTCATAATTTTTTTCTCGTATACTTCCAGGTTCTTCATGCATTTCATGCAAGTACGTGAGGAAAGTAATACTCACCAGAAAAAAGCTACCTAAAACGAAAGAGCGAAGAAACTCAGTCTCCACCAAACTGCGGGTCCTGAGTCAGAGAAACAAGCGGATGGCGACAAGGCTGTTGGACATTGCTGGTCGTCTCGAAGAGATGAGGGCAAACAATGCGAATGTCGCGGATAAAATACTAGAGGATAAAATATCGTCACTACCGCGAAAGCAGCAGGCAGTGTTTCGCGCTTGCTTTCAAGCTGCCAAACAAACCAGCAAGCAGGGCATGCGCTACAATCAGGAGTGGATCCTCGAGTGTTTACTCATGAAACTAAAGAGTCCCCGGCTTTATCAGCACATCAGAAAGAACGAAATTCTCATGATGCCCAGCAACCACTACTTTGAAAAGATACTTGAGGTCATACGAGTCGGCCTTCGGTTTTAATCAAGCAGTATGAACACTCTAAGAAAAAAACCGCGAGCATGTCAGACTCGAAAGGACACGGCGGACTATTGGTGGACGAAATGAAATTGTCAGAACATTTCAATGTGACGGCGTCTGGCCAGATTCAAGGCTTCGTGGACCTTGGAGAATTTACGAAGCCCGAAGACAAGTACCAGCAATGTGATTCACGCATGGTCATCATGTTTGTGCCTTTCGCTGGAAAATGGAGCCAAATTGTGGGCGTTTTTGCGACAAAAGGAAATGTGAGAGGAGACATTTTATGAAAATTCTCATGGAAGCTATCATCCTCTGGAACAGGCGGGCTTGTTCGTCGACCACATCACTGTGACGGAGCCCCCTGGAATCGAAAAATGTGTGAAGCTAGCGGGGGTGTCGGCGTCATCGAAGAAATAAATGGCGCCATACAGCATCCTGTCGACGAGATGAGGAAATTGCACTTTATCTCCGATTTCCCGCATATCTGCCTAAAATGCCTCAGGAAATGGTCCTTCTCCAGAAAGGCTTTGCAACACCAGACGGATTGGTACGTATAGATTCATGGTTGACATTTTACAAGATTGTGTTTTTTGCATACAATTGCATTACCTCAACCTATATTTCTAGGTGTCTGTGCATCCGGTTCGGGAGGCGTACCTTCTAGACAGAAGTTTAGGACACTGAAAGTTATTGCCCAATTTGACCGAGACGCATCTGGAACCAAACTCATTTGAGAAGAAGATGAGAACCCCTTTCGCCTTCCACCTATTCGGTCCATATGTCCTACGGGGCCTGGCCTTCTACAGGAGGACATCGAGAGAAGGTGTGGCAGCATCGAGGCAACTCAGCTGTTCTTCTCGTGAGTTGCGCCTACGTTCCAAATGAATTAAGTGTAATCGTAAACATCTCAAACGCATGATGAGCGCTCTTCTGACATACATTCTTTTTGTTTATTTTGCAGGAAGATCCAACGACTGATCACCGTGATGACTTCCAGGTTTCGGGCCGAAGCGCTGAGACCAGCTTCTACAGACGCGGCATCCTGTCCAATTTTCTGGACTTCCTGAATGACTGGGAATCATTCAGTGACAACAAGCGGCACTTTCTTCAGCGATCCACTGCCATAGGTTTTAGGGTCACTATAGCAAATACCCTTTCATTGCTGAAGTACCTGACAGAGAGCGTTGGATTCAAATATCTCATGACATCTCGACTTAGCACCGATCCCGTGGAACTTTCTTCGGCATCGTTCGCCAGTCAAGTGGCTGCAAACGCGCACCCCTCTCCGGATGAGTTTCTAATAAACCGTCAACTGCTTGTCCTTTTATAACGTGGCGCACAGTGTGGACAGCGCAAACGCAAACCCTGACATGATAAACGCTCTTGTCACTGTGCATGACAGGACAGGGTCTAAAGGTCACGCACAAAAAAATTGATGATCTTATATCAGCAGGGAAAACTTGGCGAGGTCGAAAGCACGATTGCCACGATGCCAGAAAAGTTTGCTGACCACATCGATGTGACTTTGGAGAAGAGTGACTCGAGACTCATTTACACACAGCAGGGTACGTGGCCAGAAAGTGTGTATTGAAGTTGGCATGCGTACAATGCAAAGAAGTGCTTCTGTTTGAGAAAGCTGTCGCGGTTGCTGAACAGCTCCCTTCGCAATTCACGGAGCAATGCGACTGGGGTGGACTTCTGTACCCCTCACGACAGCTGTATGATTTCATTGCCTCACTTGAAAACTTGTTACTGAATGTTTCAGTTTCCATGTTGCACACAGATAGCATCTCTGACATCCTTTCATTGGTGAAAAAAAATATTTTCTGAACTCGAAAGCGGTCGGCTGTCCAGACCACAAAGATGCAGTGAGCACAAAGCTCGTTTCGTTCTACGTGCTCACTCGCCTTCACTTCTTAGTGAAGGGAATGAACAGGGAAAACGCTTCGAAACGAGCGAGAGCAAAACACTTAAAGCTTAGCAGGACAACATAGAGCCTGACGTTCCTTGAGCGACGGTGTCGAAGTCTTTCGATGATATTTATTTTGTTTTTATTTATTATGCGAAAAGCTTGCGCAGTCAATTTAAAATAAAAATATTTTGCGCATATCACTTCTTTATTGGTGTCTTTCAGACTTCCTATCTATAGGTGAAAACACGTTTCTGTTTCGAACAAATGTTTGCATGGACACGTACCGCAGGCACGAAGAGAAAAAGTAATATAACATATTTCATTAATACCTACAACGTATACCAGCACTAGATGCCGCCGAACAAAACTCATCATAAAACCACCGCGACGGACGTGCGTCCGCCCTATAAGTCATTTCCTACGAATAGCACAGTTGCCGTCCGATGTGACTAAACTTCCTTTGCCAACACCCTCACGTAATCGCAACAGGACTGGTTCAGTTTTTCAATAATATCACGCGTCCCTAACGAATAGCTGCAAATTTGCAGAAGGGTTCGCATACTTTAGCTTTAATTCTCGTGATAACAGCTGGTAACTTTAGTCTTGCATCATATTCAATTTGCTGCCGTGAGTCTAAATTTGCACCAAACGCAAACTTACTTATATATCCCAGTTATATTGACATTTTTAAAAGCATCGCAGTTAATGCTCATATTACACTTTCGATGCGTACGTTTTCGCAAAAGCCAAATTCAACTTACGCTCTTGATTGTAAACAATTACCGTGGAAATCACGGTACTTGCGTGCGTGACTACCTATACGAGCAGGGCGTTTCGCAATATAAACATTTAGATTTTGTTGAACTGGCGCGGAAGCACGGTGCGACGCCGTTCACGGCCACGCACGCACGAACGAAGCAACAACGCTGCGAGACTGCGCCAGACGCGCGAGCAGCACGCGAACCGCGCGAACTATCAGACTACCCACCCGTCGCGAACCGCGTGGCAAAGGGGACTTGTAACCATGGCAACCACGGCTAAGTCTTCAGGTGAAGGCGATGGTAGCGCCACCTGGATTTTCCGAAAAAAACGCCTCAGCGTGGAGCCTTCAGTGGACCCCACTCCCCCATTCTAGTACACTCTAGTAGTGCTGCGTGTACGTTAAGGGAGTGACTTGTTGAAGCAGCAGAAAGTTTGAGCTCAAGTAACAGGGCTGGTATCAGGCTCTGTTATCAGTTTTCGGTTCTTTTGGCGCGCTCCAGAGAGTCGCGCCGCTCTGTCAGCACCAGGGGTGCCGCCGTATCCAATGCCTGAGCCCGCACATATGAGCTGGTTGTTCGAAGTTTAGGCCTCGCCTGGTAAGGTGGTGCCTTGAGACTGAGGACCCTGCAGTCTCTGGTCTGAGTTCACCAGTAGACGGAGAAGACTCAACTACTGCTGCCTTGGGGCAGGCGCCACAGCCGATGGCTCGCTCTGCACGGGTCGCAGGTGTGGCGAGGGCTGGTGCGGCGCTGCCCCAGACGCACCGCATCAGCATATGTAGGGCCATGAAATGGCGAGCCTCCTCTTCTTGCTTCTTAAATATAATGTTTTTTTTACTTTCAGTGTGATGATCTCTTTTCGTTTTTTTTTCTAAAATGAACAGGACCAAGTGTATGTGGCATTATTACCGCCACAGTTTACCCGGTGTGCCGGTTTTTCTCAGTTGGCGGACACGTGACACAATACTCCACCCAGAGCACAAGTTTGCCGGCCACGAAAGCTTTGTGAGCCGTGGCAATATCTCTGACATTGGAAGCAATAGCGGGGGTTAGGAATATATGGCCTCACCGAAGTCTTTGTATAGCCGGTTTGAATGGTTTCTGGCAGATCGCTCGAAGATAAAGGCAGTGTTAAGGGTTTAGTTGGTGTTTGCTTTTCAAATACGAAGCATTCCTTAGCGAATTTTGCGGCTTTGAGCGCATAAATCTATCTATCTATCTATCTATCTATCTATCTATCTATCTATCATCTATCTATCTGTAGATATCTATCTATCGATCTATCTATCTATATATCTATCTATCTAGCTATCTATCTATCTATCTATCTATCTATCTATTATCTATCTATCTAGCGTCTATGACTTTTAGCTCTCCTGGCC
>WOVY01004701.1:0-141097 GCA_013436015.1 Rhipicephalus annulatus
AAAACACGGAAAAGCGAGCCCTTAGGTATACACTTCTTTCCCTTATTTCATTGAACGAGGGTCTCGTACTGGCAGGCAGACTTGTGTGTTTAGGTTGTATAAGAGGGACAATTAATCAGCTGCCCGCTCATAATAAGTTCACGTGCTACGTGACACCAAAACATGCGCAATAAGAAGTGTTTTCACACTCGTCGTTTGGTGCTTATAGATGGCGCTGACTGTCACTCCTACTTCTAAATTCACAGATAAACCCAAAAAAAGTGGATGGAGGGAGGGCCGCTGTGAAGCTCAGTGGTTAGCGCATCGAACGCGTAATTCGAAGGTCGTAGGTTCGATTCCTGCTCACAGTTGGTTAATTTTTTTCATCCACTTTTCTTTCTTCTTATTTACATTCCATTGGTTTTAATAACTTCCCCTGTACATTCCTTGGCATTACTGTCTGTTAAATCTCATATATATCTCATATCGTCTCATATCTCATATATATACATCTCATATTATATATATATACTGTCATAGGGTCCTGACGTGGCCGAATGCAGGAGACTTGATGTTGAAATCAAACTGTTTATTTGGGCGAACTTGTGGCCGGTAAACGGAAAAGTCGGATCACAGTGGCAGACTTGCACTAATAGCGGCGAACGGAGCGTCGGCCGTCGTTCAACTGACAAGCAGTGAAGCGCGTCGGCATTTTACACGTGGCTTCGAACATTCTACAATTATCGCTAGCAGCTGCGTTATAATCTTCAATGTTTGCAAAATTGGCATGATCTTAACGAAATTATCTACTACAGCTCTGAATCTCCTCGAACACTGCAGGTTGCACATACATACATACTACACAATCGATCAACTAGTCGGCCAGGGAAAGTTCATCGTTTATGTTACTCACAGTATCTTACTGTAAAGTTGCCTTTTCTAAGCAACTACCTCTGGCTGACTGCAATAGTATTACGATTATGTTTTCACCATGTTCGTGAAGGTGGCAAAGCTGAATATAGATATTTTCAAAAGTTTTTTATTAATGAATATAGATAAGTAACTTCATCACATATATTTCATTAATAGTGAGAACTGTAGCATTTTAGAGATGTTTTAGAAATCAATATTTTATAAAAATGGATGAATACCCAGCCTTGATAGCCCTAGTGCTGGAAAAATGTGAATTTTTAAAATTTTAGATCAGGGAATTTAGCCCCAAAAGACCCATCTATGGTCAGCCCAGCAATCTGTAGCCTTCTTATTTAAATCAAACACGAGCTAAGAATGAAATATGTCTGCGATATTCAATCTATCACAGACATATTTCATTTTTAGTTTTCATTTTGAATGTAAGTAAAGAATCGTGACTTAGGCCTTCTTTGCCCTTTGAGCTACAAGTGGTGTACACTTAAATTTTCAGGGCTTTTGTATCCATATCTCTAACCCAGTTCATAAAAAATAGCAGGCCACATAGAGAAAGTTCTTTTTTTCATAATAAGCCTAGCTGGGAGAAGGTATTTCTGGCAATAATCAGCAACTGCACTCGCTATCTGAAGTGCTCCCTCTCCACACAAATGATGTAGCAGTCTAGTGGGACAAGGCAACAATGCTATGACAACAGATGAAGGCGAGGGGCATGTTCACGTGAGGACATTGACAGTATGGGTCCGGAACATTTGTCTAAATTGCACCTTTATATAAGTCACGGAAATTCTTGCTGTATTATACCGACAATGCAAGAAACTACATGGTTTCGACAGCCTTTGTAAATATTTGTATTTTTCACAAGACATACAGCACCAGTGGACAAGAAGACAAAATGAAACCAAAAGCTCGACACACAGAGTGCTAGACTGAAGACTATTGCTACCATGCGCATAAAATACTTACTATATGCATAAGCTAACATCTGGACGTTACCAGTGTTTGCACAGTCTTTGACTGGCTGCAAACATGCAACAACCAAGTCATACAAATGAAAAAAGCACATTTGACAGACTGGAACAGCATAAAAATACTTTTTTGCCCCCATGCATATTTATTAATAAAAGGAACAGGGGACAGGACAGTCAAGTTTACCCAATGGTATTGAGACTATGTTCTACCACTTTTTTCCCAAAAGGATGGACTTTTTCTGCTTCGAGAGCAGAGTACACATATAGCAGACAATCATTAGCGTTGCCATACAGTTACAAGGGAAAAATGCAGGCTGAATGCTGATGAACACAATACTTCTGGCCAAAAACTCAACTCCTCCCCCCCCCCCTACAGTAGCAGTTCAGAGCAAGACATTCCATACCTCATTACTGGCAGCCGTAAGGATGCGATTATGCCCCTGTGAGACCACAGAGCTGCCAATTACTTTGACGTGTTGACAAGTCACGGCTCAATAGAACAACCTTTGAGCAGGTTAAAAAGCCACACAAGAGAAGTTACGCCTAGCACCAATTGCTCACTGTACTTTTGTACACTAGGGATACATTCACAAGATTTCTTAAGACTAGCACAAAATACGTCAACCCCTATAGTCTACAGCATTTCTGGCACTGACGAGGCTTGCCACTGACTTCAGAGTAAAATTCACCGCATGATGAGCGAAAAGTCTCCACTTTTCTTCAAATTTCGCCAAAAATGTTGCCACTATCATTTGTTGTGCCTGGTAATAAAAATTGTTAATTATGTATAGCTGCATAAAGAACAGTACTATCTATAATACCTAAACTATATTGATATTTTTCAATGCCAGTCTCACTGCATTGCTTCACCATAGGTGGGCTTAGTGGGCTTGGAGTCGCATCACCCGCTTCCCCAGGAAAGCAGCAAGAAAGGGGATGCATACACAAGCAGTGTCTCCGAATGCTAGCACCTTATAACAAAAGCTTGTGATCGTTTCAGTTGTAGCGAATCCAGGACGATTCAGTCGCTACAACAAGAGAAGGACTGCATGCATAGCCTTCCTGAAAACTTGGACAATTTCACTGCAGTGAAATCATGAGTCCGATAATCAACCTAATTACAAAACAATGGATATAAGTTCAAAAGTGCTGCATAACTATCGCATTGCCCGCACCAGGCTTTCAGGGTGGTCATGCTTACACTACAGTCACCTCAGCACAGTTTTCTGAAGGCTGATCAAAAAATGACTTCTTGGCCGGCCCAAAAAGTAACTGATTGATTGATATATGGGGTTTAATGTCCCAAAGTCACCGGTTGATTATGAGAGACGCCGTAGTGGAGGTCTCCAAAAATTTCGACCACCTGGGGTTCTTTAACGCACACCCAAATCTGAGCCCACGAGCCTACAACATTTCCGCTTCCATCGGAAATGCAGCCGCCAGAGCCGGGATTCGATCCCGCGACCTGCGGGTCAACAGCCGAGCACCTTAGCCATTAGACCACCGCGGCGGGGCGGCCACAAAAGTATGTTGACAAGTTTAAGCTCTACATATTAAATTAAGGGGTGCTACAGCAGTGAAGAAGTCGACAAGCTATTCAGGGTAAGTGAGGCTGTGGTTGGAACATGAGGCCTAATCGTCACCTATAGCCACTTTGAAGCAAAACTCTAAAGAAGCTTGAAGTGTTTAAAGCACCCAAAAACATAGTATAACACCACCGCCTCGTGGCACGCGAAGCAGTCTGCTGATGTAAATTTTGCTGTAAAGTTGCTGGCTAACAAACCAGTGCCTCAAGGATCTAGGGGAATGGAGGAGATACAAACGGGAAACAGGATGGGTGTACTAAATTGCATGTAAAGTATACCTTCTACTGGTGAATCTCCGCGTCACGAGAAGCAGTCCGCTGACACAAGTTTTCTTGGGAGGCTGCTGGCAAACGCACCAGTGCCTCAAGGATCTAGGGGAATTGAGGAGAGACAAATGATTGATTTGTGGGGTTTAACGTCCGAAAACCACCATATGATTATGAGAGACGCCGTAAAGGGCTCCGGAAATTTTGACCACCTGGGTGAGACAAACTAGAAACAGGACAGAGGTACTGAATTGCATGTAAAGTATACCTTCTACTGATGGATCTAAAAATACGAAAAATAGAAAAACAGTGACGCCCATTTGCATAAATCAGTTGAGAGCTAAGCCGAAAATTATCAAAAATTCGCCATGTTGCCATTCATAATTTTCAGTCGCCACGGGCCTCTCAAATTTGCTGATTTGGTGAAAAGTCGCCACCAGTGGCAACCCTGACACACACACATGCACACAGTCTCAGCTATGTTCCAGGAATGCTGTACTCTAGAGATGCAATTCATCAAGTGCTAGTGTAATCGCAAAAGTGTTGCTGGAAATGAACCAAAAGTGCCCTACACTTGCACATTGTGCTTAGTACTCCTCTGTTAAGACTCACTTCAACTGTGAGCTTTAAGCTTGTGCACCTCAATACTCAGTGTTCATTCATAACATCAGTCTGCATTAATCAAATGGTTTACACTTTGTGATGTACTAGTTAATACAGCTTAAGTAGCAATGGCAGTTGTAAACAGTATCTTATACCACTCGAAGATCCCCACAGGTGTGCCCCTCGCTCTTTAGAGAACAAATCACGATTCGTTAACAAGATTCTAACAGTAGCATAGCAACTTCTCCCACAAAGGTTTTCATGCTCTCATAAAGTTCATTCAGTCTAATCTAGTAAGGAATTTCTGAAGTGAAAATTGCACAAACAGCCCGTTACTTGATGTACAAGTTTTGAAGATCATAACTTTGCTAGTTATATTTTAAAATTAAATTCTACAAAAAGCTTTATTTCTCATACTCTAAACATTACGTGAAGTACTGAGCCAAAAAAAGGGGGAGAGGGGGGTCCATTTCTACAGCTGGGTAAGTGACAGATGACTGGACCATTCACATTTTCGCAGCACTTTTTGAACAACAAAGTCAATACTACGCTGAAATCTGCTGAGGTTTTTGCAACTATATGCTGACAGCAAATGTTTCGGAGACCTGTATGAAATATTTAGGACTACGAACAAGTCGGAAGACATTCTTTTGTTGCATGACAGCTCTCAAGATTGAAATATGTGTCTGTTAAGTTTGGCTCTACAAGCAAAATTCCTCTGTAAGGACATACTGTATGATGTGTTATGAAGCACCAGCCCACTAGGGAAACATGGTAACAACCTGCAAGGTTTATACTGAAAATGCTAAGAAAATTTCAATATTGATAGGCCATCGAAGTTCATACCCAACAAATGTGCATCCAATTGTGCATCAATTCAATTTGAATGCTCTGAACAGAGAATTTTCTTAGATCGAAAGACTGGATATGAACCTATTTGTTTCATCTGCCGCCAAAAGATAAAAAACATTGGGAATAATTTGGCTGAATGTAGTAGTGACAGCTTTACATAAATCCCACGGCGGAACTTCTAGGGCACAGACTGCGGGCTGCTTAGTAGCTATGGCACATCTCCAGCAGTGGTAAACTCTATCACCCAGCTGTGAACAAAGAGCAGATAGAAAGAGAAGGGCTTAGATGTGAAGCTGCAGTTCTTGCCAATGGCTTGCTCGGCTGTTAATGTATCCAGCACATGAATATCTTGTTTCCAGCTAGACAATTCAAAACATCTATAAGCACAGTCCATATATATTATACAATTATGGTCATAATAGTATGCCATGTAAGTGTATGATCTCGATTTTGATGCGCTCCTAAAGCAACCAAGGCATCTATACAAGCTGGGACGCTCATATGCACATGTGGTGTAATACACTCAAGTACCGAGAGCAGACTTTACTCAGATAAGAAATAAAGAGCCATGAAGATGCTGTTGCAGTAAAGCGTATACACATTTAATTTGAAATCGAACGAGTTGGACTTACTTACACAGTGGCTGCACAAAGGTTACATGACAGAGTAGGTAATTTGGAAAACAGTGAGAATGTGCCATGAAGTATGCAACTGCATTGGCTTCAGTTATAAAAACTAAACTAAAAATGCAAGAGAAGTGTTCTTTATAGTGTTCCGCTAACTGCAAGACACAAATGTATAAGATTTATTCAATGTGGTGGACATTTTTGAGTAGTCACACAGTACTAAGGTAGCCTTTTTCAATAAACCTGTAATTCGCGAGTTAACACCGTGGAATGTGAAACACAATGCAGTCCACAGTGGCTGAAGCATATGCCATCACAGAGGTGTCAACAACACGGCAATTTAGTGTGTTGAGAGAAGTTTCCAGTAAAATGAGATGAGAGGTCAGATCAGCTTTACAGGCAGTGACAATTAGCTAAAATGTTGTAGCTGCAGTAAAAAATTTACTTCATTAGCCTGGCTTAAAGAACCTGTGAATTGTGCGCACTCAGTCAACATGGTTGTAATTACTCTTAAAAGTGGGAGGCAAATGATTTTGCATGGAATAGACAGACATCTTGCTACAATAATGGATGGAATCCATAAAATTGAGCAGGCAAAAGTTGTCTAAAGCTGTACATGCTTTTAACACCAAGCTGTTGCCACAGTTTGGCATGCCAAGGGTGAAAGTAAATTTTTCAGTGGTGCAGCTTCAATGAATATTAAGCCTATGGAGAAAGTGGTGCCACATGTTGCTATGTATAAAGTAGGAGAAAATTTGCAACTGTCTCTTTTGCTAATCTGAACCTAAAAATATTTAAAAAGCAACTTGGTGCATTCTGTAACTATGAACCAAATCTAACATGTTGGATACTTGCAAATTGATAATAGGTGGTGCTATTGACGAACTATTGTAAGACATAACAGCTTCAAAGTTTTAGCTTCAGTGCAGTACATATGAATGCGCAGAAAGACTTCTTTTGCTACACTGAAGCTACTGTGTCCTACAATAAGCACCATCTTAAACATTGCACATCACTTGGGTTATGCAATATGCTAACAGTTTTTTCAAGCATTGGCATTCAATACAAGAATGGTAAAAAAAAAAGCACTATGGAGATAGTTCCTAAACAGTGTTGAAATAAGGACATAGTCACCAGTCTGTGTATGTATCTGGAATACTGAATCCACTGGCAGGAGACAAACAGGATATTTTTCATCCTTTATATTTGGCAGAACGAGCACTTCACATCAGCCACAGTGCAAATGCATATGACACAGTTAGCATGCATGAAAATGCAACACACACACACACTTACACACACACACATGCACACATGCACGCACACACCTTGCATGCAAAACAGGTTACCTTTTAATGACATTAAAACTTGACAAAATAACATTCTTAGCAGAGTAAGAAAAGAAGGGGAACACAACAACCCTTTATCACAATGAAGGAAAAAAACTAGGGAAAACAGGAAGAAACATTTCATACACTTAGATACCACTAAATGCATTGTTGTAAATATAAATTAACGTACAGATAAGTGTGACAGTGCATTAAGTGATTTTTTTGCTATTAAGATTCCATGGACAGTTCCTTCACAGGTCCTCTCAATACGTGCATTTTCTCAAAGTGGCATGCAACATCTGTTCAGCACAAATACTCCGTGGCAATGCCATAAAATCAACCCAAACTTACATAAAGATCAGTCAAGCAGTCAGAGGATTTTCTTATAAGTGCGCAGACTTCTTGTGCGATTACCTTTCAATGGGCTCAAAATTTTATTCCTCAGAGGACAAACAAGCAGAAAAACTATTTTGTCAAACCAAAAACTTAGACACATACTGACTGGCGAGCTCTCATTTTAAGTAGTTTTTAGGAAACAATAAAAATAATTGATGGGGTTTAATGATTCAAAACCACACCATGATTACGAGAGACGCTGTAGTGGAGGTCTCCAGAAGTTCAGACCTCCTGGGGTTCTTTAACATGCACCTAAATCTAAGTACACATTTGGGCCTCCACCAAACATTTACCTCCATTGAAAATGCGGCCTCCGTGGCCAAAGTTTAAAAAAAAAAACATTATCCTTGCTTTGCACCTCATCTGAATGACTTTTAAACAATTGTAAACAACAGTTAAATATTAGCAATATTTTTTTTCAATATCTTAATACCACTTATAGAACATCTGCACAGAACACGCATGGTACTTGAACAGCAGTGCAAAAGACAGGAACAAAGGAAGAAAAAGACAATGCATACAGCATTGTACGTCTTCTATTTTTTGGATCCCGTTTTTTGTACCATTGTTCAAGTGCTATGCATTTCAATCAACATGCCCAGTCAGCAGTCTTACATCATACGAAACATTAACACAATGTACAGGTTTCTGTTACAAGATACAAAACCATGAAAAAAAAAAGCTTGGTGGCCATTTTAAGAAAAAATGAATAGAAAATGAACTGCACATTTCTTTCTTTATTTTGTCTTTTTTTTAGAGAGCATAGCAAAGAGTATCAACATTACACAAACTTTCTGCTAACAGTACCACAAGCCAGATGTACTTGGTTGCATGCAACCTTATACGCAATTGAAACTACAGCATGCTCACTATGAGAGCTGCAACTAGCATGCACTTATGGCAAAAGTGATTTCGCATGAAAGGAACACAAAAATACATCTTTCAATAAAACAAACTTCGAAGCAAATAAGATTAGGTGGGATTAGCCGCAGCTTCTCTAGCCATAAAGAAACAAGACCATGACAGATGCTCCCTCGTGACATTCATTGTGCATTTTTTTTTTGAAGCATGCATTTAGATTATGGCTGCTGTTCCTTCCGGCAGATACATTTAGCTGTGAATAGTAACTCAGATGTAAAAGACAGCTTTAACAAATTATGCTGCCATACTGCAACACTTTACGTGCAAAACTTCTAGGAATTCAGCCATATAAGAACAGCAAAAACGGGGGATAAAACTGTTTCATGTAAATAATATATATAATTGATGTGATGCTGTAAAAGGTTTTTTTTGGTTAAAAGACATTGCCACAACACACTTTCAAACATTATATGTGCAACCATTCAGTTTACTCAAGTTGAAGCAGCCCAGCTTACATGGCTACTCCTTTAAATGCAAAGGAAGAAAGAGTTCACAATTGCATTTGTGAACAATGGCAAAGAAAAAAAAAAATCCTGCTTTGTAGATTGTTCCTAAGTTTTCACATAGATGGCAAAAAATTATTACCACACAAATAACTTGTAAAACAATTCAATGTCCGAACACAAGCTTATGATAATACTAATAATGATTAAAAAAAAGAGAGAAGGCATTAAATGAAATCAAATCAAATTATTTTATTTTCCCAGAAAGTAACAGGTTCTGGAGAGGTTCACTGGCTAAAAGCTGTTTAAGGACAGCTTGACGAGGCCAGTGAACCCTATACAAGGCAGGTGGGACAATGACAAAGATGTGTATAACAATAAAGACCATAAGCTAACATTACAATACCAAATACGGTGTAATAAAAACATATATATACATTCCTACGAAACATCCTGATACCAGCATAGCCCAGAAGATTACATGGACGCGAGAAAAAAGAAAAAAAAAGCAAAGAAAAAACAAAAGAAAAATCCAGCAACCATAACACCATTATTGTCAAAAAATAAAATAATAAAAATAAATAAATGATGAAAATATCAGGGAAGATATATACAAATTTGCTCCTTGTGTATGTGCTGCATCATACAATGTACATCACATGTCAGACAAACAAAATTATACAGACAGAATTATACCATATAACCTATTCGGTACAACATGGATGCACACACTGAAAGAAAAATGAAATTGTGCTATCGTACAGACAGCACATTTTACAACGTGAAAAAGTTAGCCTATATTTACAAAAAAGGATTGTGGTTCTTTTAATGAGAAACTGTTTACGTGACTGTATTTATTGAGACTCATTGGTAAATTGTATTGCAATGTTTGAGATTTGTAATTATTGTGAAACCTCAAAACAATCAAAACATCACTGCTTCTTGTTCCTAAAAAAACATTTTTTGCAGTTAGACATGCGGTATTTTTAATGAATTGTTTAAATGAAATGGAAGAGAAATAGCAGGATCGCAGAATGCGAAAGATATACATATATTCCACTTTAATAATACCGTAGTCCCGACACACAAGTTGTGTTGATGACAAATAATCTAAATTAGCAACATGTCTAATAACTTTTTTCTGCATGGTCTGAAGTTTCATTATGTTAGTTTTTGTCGTGGTTGCCCACACCAAACTGCAGTAATTTATGTGCGAAAAAAAAAGAGCATGGTATATTTGCAGTTTCACCTTTGCGGGTAAGATATGTCTAAAACGAGCTAGCACACCAACTACACTAGAAGCTTTTTTGCAGATGTCAACGACGTGTTGGTTCCAGCTGAGGTTTGATGAAAACGTGACGCCAAGAATTTTATGTTCATCCACAAAACGAATGTCTTCACCTGAGTAAGCTAACGCTTGTGTTGATGAAAATATTTTGTTTTAGCTCGGAATACGATGGCTTTTGTTTTCAGTGGAATAATTTTCAATAAATTTTTGCTAGACCACAAGAAAAGCTTGTTCAATAGCTTATTACACCGGATAATTAGCTCATTTGCATCAGGGCCTGAAAAAAGTAAGTTCGTGTCATCAGCATATATAACAAAGCTCACACTGGGATCAATATCCACGATGTCATTTATGTAAGCATTAAATAATAGCGGCCCCAGTACGCTTCCCTGGGGCACACCATTTAGAACAGGTAAATATGATGACGTATGAGTGCTTAACTGAACGCATTGCTGTCTATTTTGCAAGTATGACTTTATCAACTGAAGTGACGTGCCACGGATTCCGTTTGATTCTAGCTTAAGCAGTAAAATGGTATGATTAATGCAATCGAAAGCCTTGCTGAAATCAAGAAAAACAGCTAACGTGAAAAGATTTCGTTCCAAATTTTGCAGTATAATTTCCTTAAGTGTTAATAGGGCCGTCTCCGTTGACCTTCCTTTCCTAAAGCCAAACTGAAAGTCAGTGGTTATATTTCTGGAGCAGAAGGCAAATATAGGCGTATAGATTAACTTTTCTAATCCCTTAGAAAACACAAAAATAATAGATATAGGTCTATAATTAGTCACCAGGTTACTGTTACCACCCTTGAACAACACAGTCACTCTGCTTCTTTTCATATCTTCTGGAAAAACACCCGGCTCAAGTATCAAATTAAAAATGTGGCTGAGCGCAGGAGTAATGCAATCTAAGACATATTTTATAGATTTTATTTGAATGTTGTCAATGTCTACTGCCTTACTGTTCTTTAGGTTCATGACTGTCGTCTAAATTTCTCGTTCATCTCTCGGTGCTAGAAGAATACTGTCGGGGCGTTTATTTCCTGGTGTAGCCCTGAAAGAGTCTGCCTGCAAAGGCACGTTTGCTGATACAACCACATTGACAAAATGATTATTCAAGTGATCCGCAAGTTTTTTACCAGTGAGCTCGACATTGTCAACGGTAATCTTAGCTGGTACGAAGTCCCGCTTACCGCGACCAAGCACATCATTAATTAAGCGCCAAACAACGTCAGGTGATTGCTGGGCGCTTTCAGCAAACATTTTCTCATAGTAAGTTACCTTAGCTCGCTTAAGCTCCCGATTCAGCTTGTTACGCGTTTTTTTAAACTCTGCCAAATCTGTCGGCACTCTTGATTTCAAGAATAAGTTGTAAAGTTTATTCTTAAGTCGTATCATACTAGCAAGAGAGGGGGTCACCCATGGTTTACCTATTATTTTGATAGTTTAACTTGCTTGAATGGGAAGTGTTTTACGTATATATGTACAAAGACAGCAAGAAATTTTCGATGGGCTTTGTCTGCAGAAGTTAAGCTGAAAAGAAAAGACCAATCATGTTCACTAATATCCTTCTTAAAAAATTCCAAACTGTGGTTTGTTACAGTTTGCATTGTGTACGGTTCACGATACATCTCCTTAATATTCGGCTTGTGGGAATAACACATGAATCCCGGGCAATGATCATTTATATCTGATGAAACTGTTCCACACTAAAATACACTGGCTTCGATATTTGTTATTAATAAGTCAAGGCACGAGACAGATAATGGTGTAACACGTGTTGCTGTGGAAATGACATTTCTAAATCCGGCACATTGAAGCATGTTCAAAAAATCCGTGGTAATAGGGTTATCATTCAAGATATTGATATTGAAATCGCCACCACATACCAGTGTAAAATTATTGGACGATGCGTAATGCAGAAATTTATCAAAAAAGCTTTGAAAGCTTAAAATATTGCCCCCTGGAGGACGATACACAGCATTTATCATGTCTGAATTGTGCCTGAGTGCCAACACTTCGTAGTCCTCACACGTGACACAGAAATCCGATACTAAATTATACTTCCAGCGATCGTCTACGTGAATAGCAACGTCAAGGTCAAGGAAAAATGCCTAATACCCATTAAACTTCTGCCGGGAGCTTGCGCCATCATACCATGTTTCAGTCATCATGATGACTTGAAACTTGAAGTGGAAATCATTGAGAAGGTAGTGTATGACGTCACTCTTAAACTCTGCAGATCGAGCATTGAAATGCAACACAGTCGAATGGAATCTGTTTTGAGCACTAAGCAAATGAGGCAATACGAACTCGTGCACATGGTATTCCATCTTTCTTGGACCAAACAGTGAGCCTTTACGAACTAGAAGTTATCTTAGATAAAGAACTTTCATCATGAATCTGAATTACAGCTGAAAGCTCGCTCTGCCTCGCCAAAATCTTGCCATTCGCTGTCCACACAGATTTCCAGTTGCAATCATGTTTTTTTCTTATTGCCATTCCAAGTAGCCATTTCAATGTCAGGCAAAGGTGCTCATTGATGTAGATCGGTGTGGAGATATCTAGTCCCACGTCTTTGTGTGTTAGTTGAGCCTTTTTTGCTTTCCTCAGAGTTGCATCACGCTTCGCTCTTGATTTGAATTGTACAACGATGTTGGATCGCTCAGGGTTTCGCGTAGGCACTCTGTGACAAGATTCTATGTCGGCTTCTCTGATTATTAATGATTAAAAAAAACAGAGAAGGCATTACGTATCTTTCAATTCATGTGCACCATTACTAAATGAGCCGAAACTGAAAAAATGCGCAATCTCAAGGTGCTGCTTAACAGGCTAACATCACAAAGTGCATGACTTGGATTGGCCAGCGCAAAACAGTCTTCAATAGTCATCAGCTGAAGCAGGTGGCATCACTTCACATGGCAGCTTGGGCAGTCTTGGTGTTCTGAAGCAACAAATTGAATAGACACAAGCACAATTTAAACAGGAACCAAAGTTCATGTGATACTTATTAGCACAATTATCAGAGTATTGAGTCAACTTAATTTAGTGGTATCACAATTTTTTTTTAATGAACTACTGTGCAGATTGTCTCTGAGCAGGTTTATTGGCACAACATTTGCCAACTTACGGTTTAACGCACCTGCAAAACATGTATGTACACACAGACTGCAAGTAGGTTTCAACGTGCAGGTAAGAACAAGAAGTGAACCAGTTTCTTCTTGCTATTTCCTCCCCCCACCATGATAAGGAGACTGGAAGGGCAGAGGTTTAAACAAACGCAGTAAAACCTCGGTGAAACAATAATGACTGGTCTGAATTTTGAGGTGATATAAATTTTTCTGTGGTCCTGGCCAAGGCCCATTAGCATGCAGTGTAATGAAATACTATTGTCGCGAACCGATTTGTGCCCCCACGACATTTCATATGAACGTATGCTACTGCACAGGTACACACACACACAGCCCACGCTGTCATAGAAGACGCAGCAATCGTGCACAGGCATGGGAACGCATGCGTGAGCACACATTCCACACCGCCAGTTTGTCAAATCAGCGATGCGTCGTAGCCTTCATGATTTTGAGCATGAAATCTTCCGAGGCCTTAATGCTTCGTATGCTTTCACTTTTAGATTACAGAGATGGTGTTGGTGTCATTTTTTTTTTCTCCATTGCGCCAACAAGTGTTGCTATGCTCGAGGTAGCGAAAATAGCGTTATTGTACTGTGAATACACGTGTCTGCCACATCGATGCCAGCCATGTCTTTGCAATCAGACATCCTATGAAAGGTGAACAAGAACCGAAAGAAGAAGCGGATAGTTTTAGCGAAGGAGCTAGGCCTCACAACGTCACCATGCGTGCAATGTCGGGGTTACTCACAGCTGCACTCTCCGGTTCGCACGGAAAACTCCAGAATTTTGAGTGAAACTCTTAATTATGCAGACACAGATGCAGATCCCCCCCCCCCCCCCAAAGAAAACATCTTCAGTACCACCACAACATGAAAAAAAATAAAAACAAAGTACAGTGGTTCCAAAATTTTCTGGCCTTGATCTATTGCATACAAAGTGCTCTTTTAATTGTTTTTATCACAGATCTCAGTTGTCTTGTGGAAAAGCATACTAAGATTTGGAAAGGATTACTAGCTGTCCCTGTTCACAACAAAACTGGTTCATGAAATACTCGTGCTGTATATTTGAGAGTATTATATAATCATTGACATCAAAAGCATTACCAGCTGTCACTCAGAGCTATTCACGACATTGCTGTGGCCCTGGGAAACAATAAATCAAAATGTACAATAGCTTTCTTTCTTTGCAAACTAACTTTCCATGTTTTCTGGTGATAAGAATATTTTTGGTGACCCAGCAAGATTTGCATAATCAAGGTTTCACTGTAAATACAGTGAACTCTCAGTAAGCGGAAATCTCTTGAACAGAACTATTGCCTCTGCAATGCTTTGTTTCGGGTTTGTATTCTCCATCCATGTTCACCTTTCAGTAAACGGAACTCCTGTTAAATGAAACATATTTTCCCGGTCCCTTCAGGTTCTATATAGTGAGAGTCTACTGTAATAAAAATTCAGTTGACAGTTGTGATTCATGACACAATTTTTTTTTTCCTCCATGTGTACTAGGATCCTTACATGTCTATAGGGCCAATGGACAACTGTCAACTCTTTAGCACCGGCAGGTGTAATGGCTCAGTATAGATGAATGGGCCACAACCATCAAAATGTGCATTCAGGCTATGTAGGTGAACTCACCCCGACTTGTAAAAAAATGTGAAGTGTGCGAATAATCGAGTTCTAAATTCGAATCAAATAGTTTATCTGTATGAATATCTAAATCCAGACGAACGCCATTAATTGTGTTGCAGGTTTGGTCTATGCTAATCAGGTTTGTGTGGTTAGGGTGCGACGGCTAAAACTATCACTAATGTTGCCACAGTAGACCATTTGTTGGAAGTTTCACCGATATTCTGGTTCAATATAGAGCCCAGGCTTATTTTTTAAAGAGATTATATGATTTCCACATTTCATGGCTTGAGCAAAAAAGGCTAGAGAACAGTCTTGGAGACTGTTGGACTACTATCAGAAAAGAATAACAAGCAGAGTGAGCTTAGACCTTACAATCAAAAGGTTTAACAAACTTCAATGGGCCCCTGATCCCCTCCAAAAAAATCTTTTGACATACTGGAAAGTGCATAGGGGTGCACTTTATCCAAGTATTGCCAAAATTGCTTTCCAAAATCTTCCCATACCTGTTACTGAGGTGCCCAGTCACACACTGCTGTAGGAAACACCAAATCATTGTGGCGAGAGAACCTAAAGATACATCATATGCAACCACTAGTGCTTCTTCTTGACATTTTAAAGCTTATGTTATGTGCTCTAGGACACGAGCAGATTTCATTTCTTTGTTCTTGGTTTAAATTTAAAAAAAAAGTCATTGGCATTCAGTATTCGTTTGTACATTTTTTATTTATTAACACTGTTCAATTTGAATTCAATTAAAGATGAAATTTCACTGTTCCCATACCTCTGAAAAAATATCTATGCCTAGGGCTTAGACGCACTCGCCCAGAAGGTCAAACCTAGCACGGCTTATTTCAAATCAAACTTTTACTCATTCTCGATGAATATATCATAAGCTCACTCAGACTTGTCCAATAATTCAGCTTGATCCACTGCAACTCAAATCATGTTACCTGGAAAGTGTTGCGAACATAGACACAAATATCACACAGCTGGACTGCCTTTAAGTAGCCAGCAATTTTCCCATGGATTTTGATGGTCCATCGACATCTTTTTTTATAAGTATGAGGCATGGAAGCAATAAATTACATACACACCATAATGAGTGAGGCACAGAGACAGCACTCGTTCCTGGGCCAGCTGTTCTAATTTTGCTTCCTTTTCCAATTTGCACTGACTATAGAAAAACCTTTTGTTATCACACTCGCCCATGACTGCGACGCATGGATAGCTGACCATGTCTCGGGTGGACGGTGTTGGTTGCATTGGAGTGGTTGGTCCTGAACATGCTCTAACTTGCTTTGCAGACCTGCCTGAAGTGCCTCCAGTGAGCGACATTGGTCCAATTGCTGTGGCAGTCTTGGCCATGCTGGGACTTGGCCTGAAACATAGTCAATTGTGTCTTTGAAAAGCAGTGTCGAGCATGCTGCGACAATGCACAAGAAAATGGCTCAATTGTTTTTAGTGGACAAAATTGGCTGTTCTTGCATGGTCACAAGATTGGCAGGTGCTGGTCCCGTCGTGATGTCGCGAGTAACAGCACGTTCTTGCAGAGTGGTTGCCAACACTAAAGGCCTGCAACAACAGTGAGACAGTCTGATAAATGGTCGAATGCATCTGTCTGCCACTCATGCACTTCCATTTCATCTTCAGAGTGCAAGCTGCACAGAAAACAAGGCGAACAACCCTGGTTGCACTGACAGACCGCGACAACGGGGCTATTTTCGGCTTTGATTTGCAATGTTTCCGATATAAAGCTGTCCTTGCAGGCATATGTGTGGGGCTTGAACCGGTGAATATTGACAGACGGATGCACACAGAAGAGCCATCCTGTGCAGCAACCATGGCTTTATAGAGAGAATCGGGTTGTATGGGCAAGTCTTCCACAATAATTACACCTGTACCTTCAGTTTTCTTGTACCTGATAGTGTCCTGTAGTAAGGAATTGGCTTTGTGTTCATGGCGTGACTACTCTCATAGCAAAGAATGTTGCTCCAACGGGTCAGGATGGATCAAATTTCTTAGATCCATGGACAGGTCGCATTCCTGATATGGCGATACATTAAGTACTAGCAGAGTTGGCATAGCTAAGTCCAAATGATGCTGAACTTGAGTGGTGGGGATGTGATGTGGTTTCTGGCTGTGGTGGATTTACGCCAGATCCGGACACAGAGTCTGAGGCCTTAAAAGGTTAACTGCAGTGCTCAGCTGCAACCTCAAGAAAGAACCCCTCTTGAGTTCCATTCTCAGTTGCAGTCTGGTTGGACTGGGTGGCAGCATAGAGATGGTAAGGAATTCGGCCAAAGGCTGCAATGAGCTTGCAGCTCCAGCCTGCCCAGCACTGCTTTATCATGCCTTCGTATTGATGCAACGCCACGGCACCATTTCGAAGGCGGTCTATGACCATGGACCATTTCTGTATTTCCATTCAGGGCTCGCGACCTCTCGGAGCGTGCACGGTTGCCACCCAGTCATAAGCGTCGTTCTTGAAACTGTGGCACTCCGACATCTCACAGGCGGCTTGCGATGATGGGATCACAGGTGAAAATGCAGAGAGCACCGACGCGATGCAGCACAGCTGGCGTGAGAGCTGCATGAGGGTACACCTTAGCTCTTCACATTGCTAGAGAGAGCTGGCTTTTAGGTCTTATAAGACGGCTACATTTACTAGTAGACGGTAAGTTGTGCCAGTTGGTTGGGATTCATCGTGAACTTGTTTACAGCGCAACACCAGAAACACAAAACAGAGAAGGAGCGAAAGAGAGTCAGCGCTGTCTTTTCTTTATCTTGTGCTCCTTCCCTGTCCTGTGTTTCTGGTGTTTCACTGTAAACAAGTTAACGAAGGCTACATTAATGTTGGCATAACAGCAGGAGCCAGCTCGAAGATTGGCGGGAGCAATAGACGAATTCAACCGGACACACGTCCTGAAAATGTGGTGGTGCTGCCACCGGGCATTTGGTTTTGCGTGGTAGGCTAAAGTCAATGGACCTACCGCAGTCACTGCTGTGCCTTCGCTGGTGCGTGCGGAGTTTGTTATCGTGCAAAGAAAAAAAAAACCTGTACGGATGAGCTATCATGGTTATTTGTGAGAAAAGGAACAAGAAAGATCGGCTAGGTGTTTTTTCAGTTTTCTGTTCACAAAAACAGTCGCAAGAAGATTAGTCGCAGCTGTAAAGCTTGAGAGCTTGTATTCGACGCCACTTCATCGGTTATGTTTTGGAGCCACTTACCCAGCAAAAATGATTACTTCTCTCAAGCATTTGTCATAGTAATGTGCCACATCGCATTTATTGGAGTAAGCCTTGTGTGAAGGCACATCGAGCACACTTACCTCAAGGCATGC
Organism: Rhipicephalus annulatus; assembly: GCA_013436015.1. Classification (NCBI taxonomy): domain Eukaryota; kingdom Metazoa; phylum Arthropoda; class Arachnida; order Ixodida; family Ixodidae; genus Rhipicephalus; species Rhipicephalus annulatus. The sequence goes on from WOVY01004701.1 coordinate 18,289, forward strand.
ACATTAACTTTCTGGATAGCATTGCTATATGCGAATGATTTTTCACGCTTGCCATTGTTGATATAACTGCAGAAGTCTTAGATGTGCCAAACGATTTCGTTATACCTGTGTGAACTAAAGGTGTCACTCACAGCCGTCAAGCATGCGTTTCTTTCTGCTTGGGCACACTTCATCAAAGCAGCAGAGAGCGAAAGGATGATGACATAGACAATATTTTTTTTTCTGATTATTTGCAGCTGTGATGACACCCCTGACTTGACTATATCGAGCCGGGCTGTTCTGGCCGCTGTGCGATTCAGGAGATTTTCACGTTTGTGAGAATTCACCCAAGAACAGCACTCTGGAAACTTGCAAAGTCTGTCTGTGGCCTGTACGCATCTCGAGGCCTAAGCTTGAGCGTATTAATTGAGCCGCGGACCTGATAGGTACCCAAATGCATTGTCCACAGCACGTACTTGAAGCATTACACCAAGCATATTGTGGATTAAATTGTCATCAAAATTGCCACAAGCAGCAAAGATGAACAACGGCGTGCAGCTCCAACTCCAAAGTTAGAGATCCCCAACCATTTGTGACTATGCCATTGTAGTGATCGAGACACAGAAACAGCACCAGAGATGGCAGGTCTTCTTAGAATCGGTACACGCAAATGTGGAAATGTACGTTGGCAAATAAACTCTGTAGTCCTGTTGGCCACCTCTGGCAGCTTGGTTCACACTTTTGGTGATGTCGCTCTGCTTGAGTTCATGTGTTAAGTTTTCACCATGGGCCCGAAATCGGCTGTCGCACTCAAGAGCTCTGCTCCTGAACTTGTGACGTACAAAGGCAAGTTTTTTTCCAGCACTTTGTTTAGTGTGTTGCTCGCTGCTTGCTTTGTCCTCGTACTTTCCTGATTGAATATGTTTAACCAACTAGCCAAGTTCGCCTCAATGTAATAGCATACTAGGCCGGACATATCAAAGAAAGGAGCAAAGTGTCATTTCTGCTTGTGCTGTCACATGAACTGTTACTTTCACTTAGGTGAACGATATCAAACAGTCCAACTCAGCACTCCTTCACATTGCTCTCATGTCCACTAATACACACAAATGTGTCAGCATGAGATGTGAACACAAGCATGAGACTCACCCAGGCAGCCGCCGAGGCCAGATTTCGGTGCTTGCCACAGACCGAGCCCACATTGACGCCTGTCAGTTGGTGAACCATGCTGGTAGTCTTGGTGATGATGCCAATCACCTCACCCGTCAGCTTGCCTGCTCCAACCTCGCTTTTACCAGATGACACCATCACAATGCGCTTGCACTGGGAGATTGGTGCTGCAACCTCTGCTGCTACCTGCCACACAAGTTAGTCGAGGCAGACATGTATGACAAGTTTTTCAGTGCAGAAGGGAAATAGAGTCTGCAAACAGTCTTTTGCAAAGGTAACCTTAGACGTAAAAAGAGGATAGACCCATTTAAAGGGATTTCATAAGTACAGATCATATTTTTCCTTGACAGCCAAATTGACAATTTTATGGGAACTGCTGGAAGCTAATTATACCAAGAAAAGGCATGGAGTGAATAAAGCAAAAATTGGTTTCTCTCCTAGGCAGCAAGTTCCCCTTAGTTGACATGAAATGGTGATGATATGGCGATGTACGAGTGAGTGCATCTTCCTGCTGCAATTTCTATGCAAAATATATTGGTTCAAACTTATGCTTGCCCTGTATGCTGCCTTCTTTTGACTCTTTAGCTCTTCTGTTGGTCTGATTCATTGTAATTGTTTAGGTTAAACAATTTATGCCTTGTCACAGGAAGAGTGAGTGGTTTTTTTTAATGGCGCAAGGGCCAACAGATGGCCAAAGAGTGCCATTTCAAAAGACTAGATATATGAAGAATGATATGATGCGTGGCTGTAAAGGGGCCATAAAAGTCCTCTCGCTAACGTGGGTAAGAACGTGGAAGTAATAAAATCATGGCATTGGCATGAGATATTGCAGTGAAAGTGGATGGCAAAATGTCATGATATAAAAACCATGGAGATGTAGCCACCGCAGCCACGACTACGGTACAGAGGTTGTGCTACAGATAACCTCAAAATATGGGGTGAAAGCTTTGAACATCTTTTAAAAACGTGAAAAGTGATTGCAGTTTGAAAAGGGGATCCCTGCCCCTCCACGGTGGTCTAGTGGCTAAGGTACTCGGCTGCTGACCCGCAGGTTGTGGGATTGAATCCCGGCTGCGGCGGCTTCATTTCCGATAGAGGCGGAAATGTTGTAGGCCTGTGTGCTCAGATTTGAGTGCACGTTAAAGAACCCCAGGTGGTCGAAATTTCCAGAGCCCTCCACTACGGCGTCTCTCATAATCATATGGTGGTTTTGGGACGTTATACCCCACATATCATCATCATCAAAAAGTGGATCCCTACCGATGAGCATCCCAGGGTGTAGTGGGTGCTGCTGTCGGTAGGGCAGTAAAAAGTGCTTTTTTCTTAGAGCATCTAACTCATTGCACTGGACGAGGATGTGGTTCTTCATGTCTGTCACAATATGGTGAATTGCCAGTAGATAGGAGATATGAGTGTGTGGAGTGTGTATGTCCTGTTCTGAGCCTTGTTAGTGTTACTTCTGTGTGTTGTGATTTTGATAGTGGCAGCCAATTACCTAGTTGCGGCTTAAATAGCATGGAGTTTATTGTCTGTGTGTCTATCCCACGTGCTTTGCCAATACCCCCCCCCCCCCCCCGAGTTTTCGATTTAGAAACGGTTTCAAGTCAAGTGCAGGGATTGGTATTGATGCATTGGAAGTAGTGTCGTTGACGAAAGCAGCCAGCTTGTCAGCCAAAACGTTTCCTTGTATCTCACGGTGCCCTGGCACCCAGCAAACAATGACATGCTGTTTTGATGTGTACAGTATGCACAGACGTGAGTAAAGTGACACTGGCACGGGGTTCTTGTGTTTTTTAGGAGTTTTCAGGGCTTTGACCACACGTAGGGAACCTCGGGAAACCATTGGCCTACCGCTGCATATGACACAAAAGTGTTGGACTTTGAGGCGTCGGTATAGAACTCAGGGCATGTGTATTTATGTTGTATTTCTAGGAAGTATGTATGTGTGCAAGTGGTACGTGCTTTGTCACTTCAACAAAAGAGACATCACAGTCTATTTGCTACCACTGCCATGGTGGCAGATATGCTGCAGGAGCCATCAAACTGTGTTCGAGAAGATGCACACCTGTTTCTTCGGCCAGGCCCCTTACACAGAGCGAGTAGGGCTGCCGCAACGAAGGACGGTTCTCGAACAAGCCAGAACAAGACAAATCATTACTTGTGAAATGAGAGGGGTGTTTCTTGTCTGCCTTCACCTTCAGAAAGTACAAAAAAGACAGGTAACAATTTTGTAGGTAGAGTGACCATTCATTGGAATCCACGTACAGACTCTCTACAGGGCTAGTACGAAAAGCACCCGTAGAGAGGCGAATTCCTAGATGGTGGACAGGGTCGAGAATCTACAAGGCCCATGGTGTTGCTGACTGATAGATAAGAGCACCATAATCTAGGCGTGTGCATACGAGGACTTTATATACATTCATCAAGCACTTCTTGTCACTGCCCCACGTAGTGCGTGACAACACTTTCAAAATATTCATTGTTTTTAAGCACCTGTCCCTTAACTACTTGATGTGTGGGATGAAGGTTAGTTTTGTGTGTAATGTTAGTCCAAGAAACTTGCGCTCGGTCTTCACAAGCAGAGGTTGACCATGCAGGCCAATGTCTGGGTCAGGATAGAGGCCCCCCTTTCGGCAGAACACGACGCAAGTGCTCTTTTGTGTGTTTAGTGTAAAACCATTCTCATTTGCCCACTGAGAAACTTTGTTCAACGCTAGTTGAACTTGACGTTGGGACATTAAGATGTTGCACGATTTGTAACCAATCTGTACATCATTGACATATATGCAGTAAAAAATATTACGTGGGAGAGACAGGTGCAAGGAATTCATTTTAACTATGAAAAGTGTGCAGCTCAATGCACCTCCTTGTGGCACTCCTGTTTTTTGGACGAATAGTCGAGATAAGACAGTGCCAACTTGGACACGAAATGTACGATTGGACAGGTAACTTTTGATAAATGTCAGCATTCTATCCCACACACCTAAATGTGACAGGTCTCGCAATATGCCAAAGTGCCATATAGTGTCATATGCCTGTTCCATATTGAGGAACACAGAAAGAAAAAATTGCTTATGAGCAAAAGCGTTGCGAATTTGTGCCTCGATACGGACAAGGTGGTCAGTGGTAGACCGAGCCTCTCGAAACCCACACTGGTATGGGTAAAGTAGGCCATTAATTTTAAGGAAGTGAATCAGGTGCCTGTTAATCATTTTCTCAAAGATCAAAGAGAGCTAGTTAATGCTATTGGCCTGTAGCTGGAAACTGAGGCCGGGTCCTTGCCTTGTTTTAGAATTGGGATAACGATTGCTTCCTCCCAGGCTGAGGGTAGCTCGTTGGAAGACCATATCGCATTATACAGAGAGAGGAGAGCTTTTTGGGTTTCAGTGGGCGGGTGTTTTAACATTTCATATGCCACATGGTCCGGTCCTGGGGCAGATTTATTGCAGCAGGTAACTGAGGCTTGTAGTTCAGCGAAACAGAAAGGTTCATTGTATGCCTCATGCTCTGTTTTTCTATGTTGGTTTTGTATCGTCGGAACGCTGCACTATACTGTGATGAGCTAGAGACCTGTTTGACGTGCACTCTGAGAGTGTTAGTCTGGTCTTCCAAAGTCTCCCCTTGTGTGTTCACTAGAGGAAGTGAATGTGCTTTTCGTCCTGCCACCTTACTAACCATGTTCCAGACTCTCGCCTCATCTGTGTATGAGTTAATGTCTGTTATAAATTTGTGCCAACTCTCCCTTCTCGCCTGTCGGCGCGTCCTCTTTCCTTGCGACTTGATGTTCTTCAAGTTTACAAGATTCTCGGCAGTCGGCGAGTCTTTAAGCAACTTCCGTCCCTTATTTTGTTTTTTCCGCGCATCACGGCACTCATTATTCCACCATGAGACTCGTCGTTTGCCTGGTGGTTCACTTGTTTGGGGAATACATTTCGTTGCTGCATCAACCAAAAAAGCTGTAGAGTAGCACACTGCATCCTCTATGCTTAACGTTGCCATGTCAGTCCAAGTTAATAGAGTCATTTTTTAAAACTTTTCCCAATCGGCTTTCTCGGTGAGCCATTTGGGGACCTGTGCAGGACATGTATTTATTAATGTGCTGATAACGCTAAGAAAATGGTCGCTACTGTATGGATTATTAATGACTTCCCATTTAAGTAGAGGCAGGAGTGATGGGGATGTTATGCTGAGGTCTATTGTTGAGTACGTATTGTTATTGATGTTGTAATATGTTGGCTATTTCCGATTCAGGAGGCACAGACCGGAAGAAAAAAAAGGAACTGTTCTATCAGGCGACCTCACACATCACAGCGAGAATCACCCCAGAGGCTACTATGTGCATTAAAATCCCCTAGGACAAGGTAGGGTTCTGGAAGTTCGTCTATGAGGGACTGGAATTCATGCTTTTCAAGACGGTGTTGTGGAGTTATGTAGAGAGAGCAGATGGTGACGAGCTTATTCAAAAGAACTGCTCGAACAGCCACCGCCTCAAGGGATGTTTGTAGTGGTAGGTGTGTGCATGCAATCCCTTGATTGACTATAATGGCAACACCACCGGATGGCACAATGGCATCAATCCAGTCCTTCCGAAAGATAAAGTAATGACGTAAAAAGTTGATGTATTTAGGTTTCAGGTGTATCTCTTGTATGCACAGCACATTAGATGTATGTGTGTGTAAAAGTTCCTGGATATTGTTGAGGTTTCTCAGCAGTGCTCTGACGTTCCACTGTAGTGTTTGTGTCATTTTAGTGTTGTGTGGTGCTGTGTGTACAAAAGTGTTGCGTTAGGTTACAGGGCCTTTTGGGGTTCTGTGATTCGAGGTTTTTCTTTCTTGGCGTGCTCCAAGGAGTTGCGCCTATCCTTCGGCGCCTGGTGCGCCGGAGGAGTGGGACTTGTATCCATCACCTCTTCTGAGGTGGTGGATGGTGCCTGCTCGGCAGGCACATTCACAGAACTTTTTGACCTAACTGTGCTTGCAGTGGTCCGAGGTTCAGCAGACATGAGGGTCTGCCGGCCCTGTTTATCAGGTGGTGGAGCAGTACAGGCTGCTCCAGCCGGGGGCGCTGGTGGCACGACCGCGGCCACACACTGTGTGACATTGGTGGGTGCAGAGACATGTGGCATGGCACCCCGGCGCGTCACATCTGCGAAGGAGGAATAGGATGGGTTGTGTAGTGCGAAACGTTGGCATGCTTCTTGGAATCCGAGATTGAATTCGACCTTAAGTTCCACTATTTCTTTCTCTTTTTTCCATGTGGGGCATGATCGTCAGTAGGCAGCGTGATCTCCTTCAGAGTTCGAACAATGATAGTTGTTTCTGAGATGCAGTTGTCTGATATGTGTTGAATGGATGCACACTTTGCGCAAGTGGCACACCCTCTGCAACTCTGCGATCCATGACCGAAACGTTGACACTTGAAACTTCGACGAGGGTTGGGAATGTATGGTCTTACATGGATTTTACAATAGCCGGTTTCGATTGATTCTGGTAGGTCACTTGTTCCGAAGGTAATTATTACGTGTTTTGTAGGGGTCAGTTTGTTGTTACGCCTTATGTTATTTGTTAGACTTTGACCCCCTTCTGGTCCTGCCAACCTTCGAGCAGCTCACTTTCAGAAAGCTCAGTAAGATCATCATCGGAAATTACGCCACGGACCGTGTTCATGGAGCTGTGTGGGCCCACCGAAACAGGGGTTTTCTCAAACGCTACAAGCTTAGACAGCTTCTCATACTGAGCTTTGTCACGAACCTCCAGAAGAAGATCGCCACTTCCCATCTTTGTCACTTTTAAACCTGGGCCTATTGCTTCTGTGAGAGTTTTGGAAACGAGGAAAGGTGAAATAGCTCGAACTGTCTTCTTTTCGTTTCGACTGTGAATAACATGGTACTTTGGGAATGTCGGCTTTGATGTGTTAGGCAGAAAAGTGAATTTGGTGCGCCACCTTTTTAGGGAGCAATCAGGAAGATGGGGAAAAGCTTTTGCCATAAAAATACTATAAAGTCCGGTGGCGATGGTGGCCACCCACCACCGAAGCCCAACATGGGGATGCTACAAGGCTGAAAGCAAACACTTGGAGACGCCAGCCATACATCGCCGCTATAACCTGTTATAATTATCCTAGGTTGGATAGCTACAACACGTTAACCTTCGCCGCCAGGAAATTTTGAAGTAAACAGAAGAGAGAAGATGACAAGACAGATAAAAAGTGAGAGATAAAGACGATGATTAGGGGAAGAGAGATAGGAAAAGGCGACTGCTGATTTCCCCTGGGTGGGTCAGCCCAGGGGTGCCATCTACGTGAATCCGCGGCCAAAGGCGTGTGTTGCCTCGGCCAGGGGGCCTTAAAGGTCCAATCACCCGGCGTCGGCTCAACCCCCAGGATCCCCCTTTCCCGGACACTGCAAAGCCACGCACGGCTAGGCGTGAGAGGAAGCTAGTCGAACCCCCCCCCCCCCCCTCCCGTTTGCTCGGGTCCGTGGTGACGCTACGCACCAAACGCCTGCTCTCACAGACGCCCCTGCGGTGGTCACAGGATGGAATGGCATAGGTGTGTTCACATAAACTGAATTTGAAAAGCACAGCCTGAATTGACACCATCATAGAATAGCAGCAAAGTTGCATTCTCAACCTGCACTTGATGGCAATGCATGGTGCACATTACACTGCACAACACGTGAATGTGACGACATAGGCCTTGCCCATAAAATTTTAGATAGACACGATTGAACCCCATATAATGATACTGGTGTTAGCAATATGTATATCGCTCAGAACAATGAGCATCTGCTACACCGTGAACTTTTGCATTTCTCTATGATGGTATAAAGCACACCATGCCGCATTATAGTCTATACCAGAGAATTCTGGCTACTGAGCGTCCATACTGAAAGTACTGGAATACAAAATCCTTTAATTTAAAGAACAGAAATAGAAATTCATTGTTGCACATTCACCCACCACCCCAACGGTCAATGCGTGAGCGGTATAGCCAACAATATCGTCAGTCGCTGGGGCGCAGCGTTTGAGTGAGGCAATGCATGCACAGTGCTCTCGTCATTTTTTCATAGCAGGAAAATTGACAGAGCGACTTGAACAGCGCTACTTCATCAAATTTTGCCAGAAACTGGGCGACAGCCATGTGAAACTATTCGGAAGATGAAGACTGCTTTCAGTGATTATGCGATGCACCACACACAGATTAAGGATTGGTACAACCGGTTTAAAGACGGCCACACACTGGTGGAGACTGAGCCACGCTCCGGTCAGCCATCAACATGGCAAAATGATGAGGTCATTGCTGAAGGGGGAACACTGTACTTGAGACGAAATGTCAAATATTTTCATGCGTTTACAAAGAAAATTCGCAGTGTGAAAGAGTTTTTGATGCTGATTTCAAAAATGCAATTACTATTCCTCTAAACCAATTAGTTTTTGAGATACCCTAAAATTATTAACCTATTGTTTGCCGGTATAATGAGACAGGAAATTTGTATTGCAGAGCTACTATTGGCACATGCCTGTATACTAACGAACATAAGCTACACAACGGTAGGAGTGCTTTTATTTATTTGATAATTTTAGCAAGGTTTGTCGCACCTTGCAGTTCACTGTTGCAGAAACGCCCCCTTTATGCTCCAATTTGTGGTAAAAATTAAATTTTCTGAAGATATTAATAAAAAATTCACTCCTTTCATTGTGTAAACTAAAGATTCAGCTACATGTCGCAACAAAAATGACAGTCCTAGCTGCTCTGGGGGCAGAGATATCTTTTAGACAAGTTTGCAACTGCAGCAAAATTCGAATCCTGAGAAATCATGCAAAAATGCAAGTCCATTTTGGGCAGACAGTAGCATGGAAAAGATGTTTATTTACAATGATTTGCAAATTCATCTTTCTCAGTAGGCACCAAGCATGTATTTCTTCTGTTTTGCGTCACCTAAGTAGCGTTTTTTTCAATGCCCGCTGCATGTTTTCCGCAGAGGCACACTTGCGAGCTGATGCGGACGCCTTATGCTCGTCTGCCGAGTAGGCCGCTTACCAGTTCGGTGACGCCTATGCGCGACGACTGTGCGCGCGTAATCCGCGATTCGTCCTATAACCGGCTTGTCCAGATTGAGTCGTGATGTCGCAGACCAAACTCGTGCACTCGCTCATCAATTTCAAGGCTCCAAGAGCAGCGAGGTGTTTCCTTTCCTGAAGATTGCCACATTTTCGAGTGGAAGCCGCGGCGCAATCAGTTCATCGTTGCGGACGCGTCGTTACAAGCACTCTACCTGTTGCCAGTAGCCTTCATTGCGCGGGCGGCGAGCACGTTCACCGTAAACGGATTGATTTTCTGCTGTTTGCCGGCACGCGGCGAACTCCGCTTTGGTGACCAGTCACGCAGTTCATGTCAGACGGGGGGACTCCGCGGCATCGGCACGTTTAGCGATAAGACTGCGTTCCGTTCCATCGTTGCAAAGATTGCCATCTCTCGTAGCTTCACTTCTGCTTTTTTTTTTTACTTGCCGTCCTGTAACTGTTGGAGCTCCAAAACACTGCCGCTTTCAGCGACGTTATCGACAACCGACGGGCTCGTACGTGAGTTAGGCCTACACTGGTGACTCGGCGACCGCCGTTGAACGCCGCGAGTTTGCAATCCTCTCTGTCCTGAGTGATAGCGGGGCTCTTTCTGAAGTTCACAGCGAACGAACGATCACTACAACCGCTTCACCAATTAGTGCGGCGAGGAACTTCTTTACTGCGGCCGGCAGTGGAAAGCACCATGACAAAATGACACATGTCCGTGCGCGTCACGATGAAAAAGCAGACGCCGGAAACGCCATTTGGCCAATCGGATGACTAGGTTTTCTCATGTGCCCCAAGCAGCCAATAGAATCGCGCGGTGGTGCTTTTCAATGACGCGTTTTTGCTGAAGAACCAATGAGCAAGGCGAGCCACTGGTGGCGGAAAATTGAAGACGAAGTTTTCTCGTCCATTTGCAGCCGGAGCCTCGCTACGAGTAAGATAAGCGCTTGACAGCTGTTATCTGTCGTATTGTGAAGTTCGATTTTGCCAGATGTGAGCAGCAACATACTGAGATGTTGAAGGCTAAGGGGCAATGCAACTAAAGGACATGTTTTGTGCCTCTATGTCGAAGCGGTTATCGGTCGAACGAGGAAAGGGTATCTTTGTTCACCGCATCGACGGACCCAGCACGGCTTACAGAATGGGAAAGCAGGATCAAGAGGGCAGACAGAAGGCTGACGCCGAAGGCTGTCGTTTGCGAACGACATTTTGAGAGTGACTGCATCGAACGATTTTTTCAGATTACGGTGAACGGTGTCGTGAATGAAATCGCCCGAGAGAAGCAGCGCCTGAAGCCCGATGCTGTCAATGTGTACGTGTGCGTGCGTGTGTTTGTTTGTGTGCGTTCGTGTGTGCGTGTTGTGGGTGGCAGCCAACGGTGAGGTGTTTGTTACATTATCTTCATTTGATATTGCTGAATACGAGTACTGTGAAAGCAGTCGGACTGCCACAGTGGATGGACGTGTTTTTTGAGCGCTCCCGATAGACTGCGCAGATAAGTTGTTCTGCATGTTTTGAGCTTGTCTTTATAATTATAAGGCAGCAGTTAAAATCCCTGTAGCACTTATTTTATTGAACGGCTTTTTTCGGGGGTCAGTCACCAGGTATTTATTAGTTTGTGCGTGTGTGCGTGTTTGATTTTTCAGTTTTTTTCTTTTTTTCTTTTGCCACCTCGCGGGAGAGGCGCACGTGCATTGAACACGCAAATTTTTGTAGGAGAGCTTAGACTTTCTCTTTTTCGTAGGGTAGGGCTCGAGTTTTGTAGTTATCGAGTGAGACAAGTCATAGACACAATTGGTGTCGGAAAGACATGGTTAAAAAGACTGTAAAGTGTTCAGGATGTGCAGTGGCTTTGAAAGTGGACACAAGTGTAGAAGCGGAAGGAGAAGAGGCTGATGCGAAGTGTAGGCAATGTGAGATCGAGGAAAAAATGGAGAAAATGATGGTTGCCTAGAGTGACCTGCTGATGAGAATCCCCGAACTCGAGATTGCGTTGGCGACAGAGCAAGAGAAAACGAGGGCTACGGGAGAAAGACTGAAGTCCGCTGAGGAAGCACTAGGCAAGGGGAACAGAGAAGTGGCCTAAGGAGAGAACAGTGGGGAACCGGCAACCAGAACTGCGGAGAAGAAAGATCAAGCAAGTTAAAAAAACGGTTCAGCCGGTTCAATTGTCGCAAGGCCCAGCTTCAGCGAAGTAGTGGTGGGGCTGAGAGGGGACAAAGCAGCCGGTGTCACAGGTGCAAGTAACCCCCAGGTGCTGGACGCTCCAGCTGAAAAGTCACAGCAAGTGATAATCGCCGGGACTCGAATTTAAATTGATACACAGAAGCCATCAAAGCGAGGGTAAGAGGTGACAAGAGGGTTGCAGTAGGGGCGTTCCCAGGACGCAAGCTAAAAGCAGTCATGAGGCAAGCGAGCGCAAAACTCAAAACTACAGCTGATAGACGAAACCTCGTGATAATTTCAGGTGGTTTAAACGATGTCTCAAATGAAGATACAGCAGGACTAGCAACCACACTGGCGAAAGGCATCGATGACATGCGTGCCACTTCTCCTAAGGTACAGGAAGTGATATGCACGATACCGGAGGTGCCGGTGTGTGATAGCAACCTGCAAAGTGCGGTTGTCAACGCAAACCAAAAAATATGGCGGATGCGCCGAGAAAAAGGCTTTGAGGTGGTGGAAATAAACAGAGAGGTGCATAGGTGGGGTGGTTTTCAACGAGACAAAATTCACTTCGATGGGCTGCTAGGACATGAAGTGGGTTGGCGACTTGCAGGACGCGCAGTAACTTTTTGGGGAGCAAGCGGGCCCTTCGGGGTGCAGGATAGCTAGTAATAAGGGAAACAACCAGGGAGACTCTTTGACAGGTGGTATAAACAGATACGATTCCAAAGTGGCACCAGTATCTAAGATAGGTAGAGTCCGGGGCAGAAATCGACGTAGTCACGAGCGCCGAGCCAATTCAGACATAGGGTATATTAACATCCAGGGTGGTAGGAACAGGCTGAAGTGGGAAGAGACAGAAGAACAGCTAAGGGAGGAGAGACCGATGATATACGGTTTTGTATTAACACATCTCAGGGACATGGAACAACCTCCTAACAATGCAGAATACGCATGGGAGTATTGTAATAGAACAGAAGGTAGCAGGAGGGGGGTGGTATTGGGGCATTCATTCATAAAAGTACCGACTGGCAAAGGGTCAAGCAGGAGTGCAAGGAACATTTATGGCTGAAAGGGAAAGTGGCAGGGCAAATGAAACTCCTTGGTTTTCTGTACTTGTGGACGGGAGCAAAGGCCAGAGAGGAAAACCAGGCAATGGTGGAGTGTATATTAAATGACACTCAGGAGTTAAGAGGAGAGTGCGAGATATTCATACCAGGAGATATGAATGCGCACATAGAAGATATTGATGGGCATACCGACCCGACAGGCAAAATGATCATGGATATGTGTGAAAGGCTTGATCTGATCATTTGAAACAGTACCGAGAAGTGCGAAGGGCAAATAACATGGGAGGTAGGAAGGCTGCAGTCGACAATAGATTACGCACTGATGTCACATAGGATGAATGATAAGATCAGGGGAACGCACATAGATGACGGTGGCTCCATAAGTCTGGGTAGTGATCACAAACGTATCAAGCTAAATTTTGGAAGAGCAGTGAAAGTGGGAAGGAGACAAGATGAGCAAGTACAGGAAAATTGTTATCCAGAAAGGCAAATTGAAATAGCCACTAAACGAATTGAGAAAGTAATCTCTGAGGATAATAAAACAGTGTGGACATACACGAATCTAAATAGACTGTTTGAACTAGAGCTTGCTAAGGCACGTGACAAGTCACCTCGGAAAAGAAGACACAAACCCAAAAGTTGGTGGGATGAGGAAGTTAAGAGAGCCATAGCAAAACGTCAGGAAGCCTCTAGGGAACACAGACATGCTAAGCAGCGGGGTGAACCGGCAGATGATGTTGAAAGAAAATGGTATAACTTTCTAAGCTGTAGAAAAGATGCATCTCTTCTGATCAATGAAAATATTAGAAGAAAGGGAGCTCAATGGCTGGCAGAAGTACATAAAAAAGATAGAAAGGCAGCTGCGAAATTTTGGAACCACCTAAACTCCCTAAGAAAGGAGATGAGCCCAGAGCGGAGGTTTATAACTACAGCCCAAGGTGCTAGGCTAGAAGGGGACGAAGCTATTGAATATATAAGGACAAGGGTGACAGAAAATTTTCAACAAAGAAGTGCTTTATGCACCACAATAGACAAGGATTAATCAAGTGGCGCAATGGCTCCAGTTTCACAACGAGAGTGAGAAAGGGCTGAGAAAGGTTCCCAGTAGTACATCAACAGGCCCAGATGGCATCCCAATTATGCAGATAAAGACATTAAGTTCGAAGTCTAAGCACGTTTTGAGAGAGGCAGTAAACAAAATAATAATCTATGGTGAAGTTTTCGATGGATGGAAACTTAGAAGGATGAGCATGATCTATAAAGGAAAGGGGACAAAGCTGACATAAACAACTACCGTCCTATAACAGTGACATCAGTGGTCTACAGGCTGGCGATGCAGATTATAAAGGAAAGACTGCAGGCATGGATAGCGGATGAGGGGGTGCGGGGAGGACTGCAGAATGGGTTTCGGAAACACAGGAGGTTGGAAGACAATCTGTTCTCACTGACGCAGTGCATCGAAATAGCAGAAAAGAAACACAGGCTCCCGTGGCTTGCATTTTTGGATATCAAGGGAGCGTACGATAGCGTGGTTCAAGAGGACTTGTGGGGTATACTAGACACACTGTGTGTGGAAGATGCAGTCACTAATCTTTTAAAGGAAATCTATAAAAGTAAAAAGGCAGTTATAAAGTGGGAAAAATAGGTATCCAAGCCCACAGAGGGAAAACGTGCACTTAAGCAGGGATGTCCACTGTCACCCGTGTTATTCACGACGTACCTACAAGGATTAGAGGCCAAATTAGAGGAAAGTGGACTCGGCTTCAACCTCTTTTTAGTCGAACAAGGAAAACTCATTGATCAGGCATTACCAGCATTAATTTAAGCAGATGATATAGTGCTAATGGCCGACAACAAGGAAGATTTGCAGAGATTGATGGACATCTGCGGTAATGAGGAGATGGGTTAGATTCTAGATTTAGTAAAGAAAAATCAGCTCCTGTATTCTAAACTCACTACCTTCGTTATGATTAAAAATCATAACGAAGGTAGTGAGTTTAGAATACAGGAGGTCACGCTAGAGATAACAGATAAATACAAATATCTGGCCGTATGAATAAGCAATGGGACCAAGTGCCTAAGGTAACGCGAAATATACGCGACGACTTAAGGTAACAGGAATGCAGCAGTGATGAAAAATAGGGCCCTGTGGAATTACAATAGGTATGACGTTGTGAGAGGAATATGGAAAGGGGTCATGGTTCCTGCGCTGATGTTCGGCATAGCGGTCTTGTGCATGAGATCAGAAGTTCAAGCAAGATTAGAAATTAAGCAACGTGGAATAGGTAGGCTTGCTTTAGGAGCTCACGGGAACACCAAATCAGGGAGTACAAGATGATATGGGATGTACATCATTTGAGGGCAGGGAAGCTTGCAGCAAGATAAAATTTGGGAAGCGATTGAGAGAAATGGGGGAGGAGCGTTGGGCTAAGAAGATTTTCAGCTACTTGTACATGAAGAATGTCGATACAAAATGGCGGAAGCGAACCAGAAAATTGACTGGTAAATACTTAGAAAATAGCAGGTGGCCAAACCAAAAAGAACTACTGGTTTAGAAGAAAATGAAGGAAACGGAGACTGTGAAGACGGTGGATGTGGAGAATTGGCATGATTAAGAAGTCCGCACTAGAGATCTACCAAACATTTAAGCAGGAAATTGACAAGGAAAGGATCTATGATAATACTCGAGGTAGGTCTCTACTGTTTGAGGCCAGGATGGGAGTATTTCGAACCAAGACATATCGGGCCAAATACGAAGGGGTAGATACAGTATGCAGTGCGTGTGGAGAGGAAGAAACTGCCGAACACTTGATAATGTTCTGTAAAGGGCTTCACCCTATAGTTCAGGATGATGGCGCAGAGTTTTTCAAAGCACTGGGGTTTAGGGACTGGGAGGGTAAAATGGACTTCAAGTGGGTAAACTTCACTAGAAGGAGGTTATCTGATTGGTGGCTAAAGTCAAGGCACGAGTGAAAATTAAACCCTTCACTGCAAAGTTCGAATCCTCATCCTCACTATTTAAAGGAAAAAAATAGGTAAATCTAATGGTTAGATCACTAAGTATTATGGCTAGGTGGCGTTAGCCGCCGCCCATCTACAGGGTACAGCCACATCCATCCATCCATCCATCCATCCATCCATCCATCCATCCATCCATCCATCCATCCATCCATCCATCCATCCATCCATCCATCCATCCATCCATCCATCCATCCATCCATCCATCCATCCATCCATCCATCCATCCAGCCATCCATCCATCCTCCATCCATCCATCCATCCATCCATCCATCCATCCATCCATCCATCCATCCATCCATCCATCATCCATCCATCCATCCATCCATCCATCCATCCATCATCCATCCATCCATCCATCCATCCATCCATCCATCATCATCCATCCATCCATCCATCCATCCATCCATCCATCCATCCATCCATCCATCCATCCATCCATCCATCCATCCATCCATCCATCTCCATCCATCCATCCATCCAGAACGGTCTTGCAAACGAGACCAAGATGACCACGCTAGCTCGTGTGTAACGGCAACGGTTTGGCGTGGAAAAAGCGCGACTTTAGCGTCTTTTTGTGCTCAGATTAATATCACAGGGGTGTTATAAATTGATTTGTGCCAAAAATAATGACGGGAGAAGCTTGAAACTTCTCAAATAAGTGCAAAATAGTTGCAGATTTCGAAAATGTCAACTTCAGCATGTCGGTTTTTTCGCGATTTTCGGCCTTTTAAGACCCGTGTCCCCCGTGATGTGAACGCTGTGGTGATGCGGAACTGTCGTGTGTCTATCCGGAAAATTGAGGAAGAGGTGGACATCAGCACTTTCTCTGCACATTCTATTATGACCGAAGATTCAGCTATGAAAAGTTGCAGTAATATTCGTGCCGAAACTGCTCACGGTGAAGAACAGCAACGTCGTGTTGAAGTCTCACAGGACATGCTGGATTCCACAAGCAGCGACCCTCACTTCATGAACACCATTTATCAATGATGACTAGTCTTGGGTGTATGGGTACGACCAGGAAACGAAATCCCAGTCGTCACACTGGAAGCATTTCATGTTAGCAAAACCAAAGATGACCCGTCAAGTGCGCAGCAACACCAAAGTGATGCTGAGTGCTTTTTTTGACTCCCATGGTGTGGTACACCACAATTACGCACCACAGGGTCAAATAATCACCAAAGAGTACTACAGGGATGTCCTCAGTCACCTAGGCTATGTGATAATGTGTGGCACAAGAAACCTGAGTTGTGGTCAACAGAAAACTGGTGCATCCATCACGACAATGCTCCTGCACATTCCTCACAGTTGGTTCAGACTTTTTTGCAGAAAGTCACACTGCTGTAATTCAACAGGCTCCCTTACTCTCCTGATAGGGCCCCCTGCGACTTCTGGCTGTTTCCCAAACTCAAGAGACATTGAAAGGAGAGCGATTGCAGACAAGGGAGGACATTAATTATGGCTGCAACGACAGCTGAGCTAAACTCCGTTCCAAAAGATGCCTTCTCAGAATGCTTCAAACAATGGCAGCACTGCTGGGAGAAGTGTGTGGAGTCTCAAGGGGACTACTTTAAGGGGGATTAGACTTCCAATTAATCCTCCAATTATGCTAGTTTTTTTTTCTTCCACCAAAAAATGGATACTTTCTTAACAGACCTTGTACATACATGCACACATACAAATGCCACGAACTTAAAGCGTGGTTGAATCCACCCCTTCCTTCCCCCCAAAAATTTCTGACTATGACACTGCACTGTGTGCTCATAAAATAGAGCCCGTGTTATCTTTCTAGTATCACCAGGCATGCATACCTGTCCTGTCACCCTTCCACTTCTCTAAACATGAATAGGCCACTCTTAGCCACACTAAGGGTGGTACTGATAGCTTTTTGTAGGCTTATGCGAATAGTGAATTTTAGGTTCAAAGCGAATTCGAAATGGTATGTATGACATATATAAAAAGAAATATTTATCATGACCTAACTAACCTGCACAATATTTCTTTTGAATTGAAATAGGGGCTCTATGCAAATACCACTATTTTTTCGTTCGAAGGAAGTCGAAACAACCTTGAGTAGTAGTATCGGTAGGATGGGAGTGATAACCTGTAAGATACTTAACATTTAAAAATTTATTATACTTGGAGCATGTAGGCCGTCATAACACGCTTAATAAAATGAATTGATTTGAGGGTAACATGTTCCTTTAAAGGGGCCCTGCAACACTTTTTCAAGTAGCCATGGAGCCAGTAAACATGCTTTTGCCTCACAAGTTTACCGCCGCAAAGTTTCTAAAATCGGTTCAGTACAAGCGGAGTTCCAAAAATTTGTTGCACGCTGCAATTCCAATCTCTATTTTCGTCCGGACAAAATAGCTGAAAGCTAAGCAGGGAGGATTGGCACGGCGAAAGAAAATATGTCACATGCACCTCATGACTTTCAGCCCCTCTTTTTTTTTTCTTCGGATACGCGGTTTTCAGTGCGATCGCACACGTACCCATGAACAAGCGACGGCGTCCTGCGGCGACTCCAGTAACGACGAGTTCGCCATGCTCAAATTGGCCAATGGCTGTGACCAGAGCAGTATATTCCTTCTTAGCTGTGACAAGTGATTTTTGAGCTTGTAGTGTCATTTGCCGAAAGAAAAAAAGCTACTTTTAGGTTTGAAAATGACTTGTGAATTATAGGCCACGTGCTGCGCTGTAATATTTGCCTCGCGTGTTCTCGGTAGCCTCGACTACTAATCGGCAGCGTTTTCTGACCATGTTCAGTAAGTGTTGCAGGGCCCTTTAAATTTGAAGGGGGGCTTCACGGCAACACAAATTTCCCCTGAATATGTGCTTTCACGGCTTAGCACTTATACATTGTAGTGAAACCACCTTCACGAGCAATGACATGAGGACTAATATACACCTATTCGTTCATTGCAAATACTTCGAAAATATTTGATAGTTCATATTCGAATCCAAGCGAATTCGAATACTCAACTATTCGTTCGAATATTTGAAGCTTTTGAATATTCGCATAAGCCTACTTTTTTTGAATACCCCGCAAGCTTCATCGCACAGCATATTCGTATTGCAGCAAAGCTGACTTTTTAAGTACGTTACGGCAGCTAGTGGATTGACCCCACAGCGTCAGTTTAAGCTTGCGAGATGATAATTGACATAGCAGTGGCTTCAGCCATTGTAGTGTCAGAGAGGCTGTTTGAGGAAAAAGTTGGAAAACAGACGTTAAGAGTTTCAGCATCTGAAATTTCGGACATCTTTATAGGCAGACTAGGTATGTGGTGGTGCCATAAATGTGTACAAATTTTGCAGCATATTCAAATATTGTACAGCTGTATCATCCTTGTAACTGGTGCTTGTTGATATATCCCATTTTATATAGTTGTGCCTTGCCCTACATTGCTTTTTCTTTATGCGATTTGTTCATAAAAATCATTCGTTAAAACTGGCACACGAAATTTGTTATAAGTTGGTTTGACTGTATTTTGATAAAATGCAATTAAAAATAAAACCTAGTAAAGGTGTTTATTTGACAGCACTTGGCAACAATGTGTATGGAAACAGTCAACGCATAGCACGGACTCCCAGTATGGGCAGTGTTCTCTCAAAATAGGAGCCAAAGAGCAGTGCGAAGTGAGCGAAAACAGGTCCTAAACAATGAAAGAATTGCGAATTATCAAAGGTAGAGGGGTAACCCGAGAGCATGCAGTGAAACAATGGGGCACGAATCCAGACAAGACAAACGCAGATGATCGGGTACAGTCGGCGGTGCGGTCGACAATGGTGTCAGATGGTTTGGTCACTCTAGGCCGGCGATGCCAACAATAGTGTAACAAGACTAGCAATCAAAAACTGAGGGGAGACTAGTCAGCCTACCAGTTTTCAAAAGATTGTTAGCAGTGTGAAAACACGGGCCTTGTATGGCTATGCAGGGTGCTCAAAGTAGCGTGGGGACAAAAGATAGAGGGGTGCGTAACAAAAACGGTTATGAGACCGACAACTTAAGGGCTGCAGAGGCAGGGCCGGCATTTAACAATAAGAATTTATGGACACCTCCCAGATGGCTTATCAGTGGTCAAAAGTGGTGTTCGGGAAGTCGCTGAAGCGCCTACTTAGTTCCCTGTTACCAATCGGCGGCGCTCAAAGACGTTTGTTGTAAGTGCAATTTTGTGCCATCAAAAAATGTATATTCCCACTGTCAGACAGGCATCGTTTGTTTTAAGCAGACGTTTGCTTTAAGTTTGGCAGTAATTTGTGGGCTCAACTGAACAATACATCATGAAAATACAGAGCAACCTGCACGGCTGTCAATGCATGTGTTACGAATGACGAATTGCACTTACACATGGCATATGGCACTTGAATATGAGAATGACCATTTACTTCATTACTACATTTGTGTTGGGAATAAATTTGTTGGGATGCATGTGCATGCAGTAGAAGTAGACATTATAGCAGGAGTCCCAATCAAACAGAGGTTTATTTTCTTTCTCTTTCACCTGTCCCCTCACCACTAGTAAAGCGGTTCTGGCTGGTTGCAGTTACACCAGAGTGAACGCCATCTCGTGTCCACTACACATTTTGCCCTCTGGACACAACTAGTTGTCTAGCATTAACTTCTTTGCTACCCCTGTTCACCATTCATAGACATGACTTCTTAACCAAACAGCCTAACAGCCAACAAATAAGGGTCATTGAAAACTTGCGCTTTTGTGACCCAGAGTGTCCTTTACCATAACTCCAAGAGTTAACTGCAACAATAAATATCAGTGGCTGGTGTGCAAACAGAAACAAAATGACAATAGACAGATCACACAGCTGCTTAGCCTAACTGGCTAACAAAGCTTTGAAATAAATTTTTTACATACACATACAACATATTATGAAAAAAAAGTTGTGTTAAGAGTCTCTGAAAAATCATCTAAAGATATCTGATGCATTGAAATCCAGAATACGCAATTATTGGTGGTATTTGTGCCCTATTCAGAACAAAAGTTCTCTTTCGTGGGCCTTCATTATTGCTTTGCACTTTTGGAAGCAAGTCAAGTAAGATTTTTTTTAAACTTCACCTTTTTCTATGCTTACATCTTTCTTAATAGGGCAGAGGTCAAGTGGTCATGTAATATAAGAGTGCCATGTCCTTGTGACATCATTAGCAGAGATGTCATGCATGATTTGGATCTTCATATCCAGCCTGTTTCCAATAATTTGATTATGGGTGCATCCATTTTAAGGTTATGTGCCATTTATGAGGATCACTATCATCGTTTGCAAGCAAATTTTCATCGTACTACTGATTTACTATGCTCCTATGAATGATGATTACGTGCCAACACATTGTCATTTTGTCAAGAACAGCTGCTAAGGAATGTGTGCAATTCCATCATTTATAAAGGTATACATATCCAATAGCAGCCTTTGAAATGCATTTTGTGCATGTTACACATTTTAGCCATAGCATCACTTATAAACACACATTTGTGCTACCAATGCCATCTTCACTTGTAGTTTTCATGACTTTTGAAAGAAGTAATTGCACACAAGCAGACTGTAATCTTGTCAAAAAATTTTTTATGCAATGTACATAACTTCATACTCATTCCCAAAAGTACTGCTTGTTCTGGCCCCTGAAGCGTATGTCAGAATGAGGGAAGTGTAAAGCCTTTCTCAGTGATAAAAAGGCTGGACTTCAAAATACACATTTCTTTACTGGAATGGGTTTAGATATGAGTGAAGGCAATTGTGATTTTCTTCATGCGGGGACAATGGCAATGTTGGCGTTGATGACTCCACTTTCAAGACAAAAATTCTGTTTTCTATTACAACAATTATTATCGTCAGCACAATGAAATGGATGAGTGAACAATGAAAACTGAATTTACTCTTGCAGTAAAGCAGTAAATTACTACTCCTGCAGTAAACCAGGAAAGCAGCGTAATAATAATAACATTTGAGGCTTTACATCCCAAAACCACAACATGATTATGACAGATACCGTAGTAGAGGGCTCCATAAATTTCTACCATTTGGGGCAAGATTTTGTAAGCGTTCTATCATACCACGGGGAAAGTAAAAAGACGAGAAAGAGCCACATGGGATTGGTCGAGGCTATTCTGATGATCAAGACTTGAGAATAGCCACGCAATGTGCAGAGAATGAATGGAGGCCCCGTTTTATCGATAGAATGGATACAAAATGGTCTCCGGACGACATGAATTGGCTTGAAATGTAAACGCTTGAGCCTGAAATTCGAATTACCTTGTTTTGGACCAAGCTTACCCCAATCCTGCACCAAAAATCACCACCGAACAACTCTTCAAATCGTGGCACCACCTGGCATCCACTCACTACATCAACACAATAAGAGTGGAACGGCTTGCCAGAGGAAATTGTCTCTGCGCCTCCCTTATCTTTTGTTAAAAATTTGCACAATTTTTTGTTGAACTAATCATTACTGTACATTTCTGATGCGTTCCGTACTAATTAGTTTCTTTTGTTTTTATTGCCCTGTGTTACCAATAGCACTCTTCTCTTTCAACGTTTTGCTTTGTATTTGCAATTTGATGCCTTATTTATGACAGTGTTGTTTCACTTTGTTGTTTCACTTTGTTATGACTATGTTCTTTCAAACGATACAGCCTTTTATCCGCAACCATCTTTTTCGGTATATCGACTGTACTGTATTCTTTTGCTTGTTCTCCCCCCTACAATAATGCCCGTAAGGGCGATGTAGGTACATGTATAAATAAATAAATAAATAATTGTTAAAGTCATCTCGTTCGGCAACTCATGCTTTGAAAAAAAAAGTGCCTGGCAATACTGATGTTAAGGTGTATAAATTTTACATTTCTTCATGCGTTGAAAGCATTTCTGAATTCTCTCAGCTCGCCTAATATCTGTTTACTTCCTCTCATCATTTTGTTGGATCCCTCCCCCATTCCGCCCCCCATATAATAGAACGCTTATAAAATACCGCCCCTAATGTTCTTCAGTGTGCACTGACATTGCACAGTACATTGGCCTTTATGATTTCGCCTCCATCAAAATGTGGCCACCGCATCGGGGATCGAACCTGTTACCTTCAGGTCAGCAACCGAGCACCCTCGCCACTCTGTTCCGAGGCTGACAGGAAAGCAGCATCTACCCGATGCCAGTAAAAAGTAAGCAATGTCTCTGCAGTCATGATGCATGCACAAATCTCCTAGAAGTTTGTTTTAAGCAACAGAAGCTATTCCATAAAACGCTTAACACTTCACTGAAGATTGACAACACAATACAAGCAAATTTAACTACCATGACAACATACTTTCACATAGACTGGAGTACTGAACTGCATTGAATCTATCCTTCCTGCCACCTCAAGCAAAATGGTTAAAACTCAGAGGCATGGTAAAATGTGGAAGCACTTAAAAAGCAGTGCCGTTTTGCTGCCTTATACTCAACCAGTGTTGTTGAAGTTCAATTTTCACATGCATCAACTTATTGCCATTGCTTTAGAGAAGCTGTTAATTTTAACATAAAAAGCCCGCTTAATCGTTCACACTCCATTACTTTACTTCAGTATTATGCATCATCATTAATGCCTGAAGCGTGGGCACAATACATACCATACATTAACTAGACTAGGTTCCGAATTTGCCATATCAAATTATCGCGCCCTCCTGCCAAATCAGCATTTGAATGGGAATAGCAAAGAAAAATGTTGCCAATAAAAGCGACATTAAAGGCAAATCACAATTTATGTGTCAGAGTGAAAGCTCGATGTATGACAACATCTAAAATGGCAATAATATCACCAGAAGTGCTCTACTTACCGAGAAATTAAGCTGAATGTAGCACGCGACATGCACCACGAGAGGGACATTTGCGAAATTATTGCGATGAAGTGAGAGTGTCCAACTACAATTATTCACTAGTAATCAAGCTAGCTACAATAAAAAATTAAGCTATGCAAATGAGTTCTGTTGAAAACCCACAAGGTGGCGGAAGGGCTAAAAAAAAGGAAAGAAGACGATCACCCGTTTTGTAGCACGAAGCCACAAGGAAATCCATAGGGATTTCTCGCAGAGAAAGCCTCTTAGTTGCCGAAAAGTTCACCCTGGTCCGGGGTTCGAACCCGGGAACAGGACCAATATTTCGGCAACTAAGAGACTTTCTCTCTGAGAAATCCGCATAGATTTTCTTGTGGCTTCGTGCTACAAAACGGGTGATCATCTTCTTTGCTTCTCTTAAAAATGAAGCTTCCGTGTATCAAGAGATGCAACAAAATGCTGCATGTTCATTGCTGTTGATTTATAGAAAAAAGAACTGACTGGCCTTACTATGGGAAATGGCGCGAGTGGTTCTAAAATTCTTTTTCACCTGGTTATGCTAGATAGGTGGTGCCATCTAGCAGGGCTCAGTTTGAACCAAGCAAGCAAAAATTGTTTAATGGCCACTGTTGCTGCTGTGGCTTCAGGTACTTTCTGATTGATTGATTTGTGGGGCTTAACGTCCCAAACCACCGTATGATTATGAGAGACGCCGTAGTGGAGGACTCCGGAAATTTCGACCACCTGGGGTTCTTTAACGTGCGCCCCAAATCTGAGCACGCGGGCCTACAACATTTCCGCCTCCATCGGAAATGCAGCCGCCGCAGCCGGGAATCGAACCCGCGACCTGCGGGTCAGCAGCCGAGTACCTTAGCCACTAGACCACCGCGGCGGGGCCTTCAGGTACTTTCTGCTGCTACAGTCGACCCAGCTTATAACGAACCTGAGCAAGACGCGGAATCCGTTCGCTGTATCCCGAAGTTCGTAGTAAGTGGAACACAGCTTTTAAATAAAGTTGCGAGTGTAAAACACAATCTTTTTTTGCCCAAAAAAGTCCGTGATGTGCGTG
Source organism: Rhipicephalus annulatus (assembly GCA_013436015.1). NCBI lineage: Eukaryota > Metazoa > Arthropoda > Arachnida > Ixodida > Ixodidae > Rhipicephalus > Rhipicephalus annulatus. Next base: position 42,650 of record WOVY01004701.1, read on the forward strand.
TTTCAAAAAGCAAAAGCGCTAAGGGCGGTCTTGAGCTCATTTAAAACGGCAGGGTGCTTGTTCGCCGAGGCCCGTGGCAGAAGCTGCGTGAGGCACTGGCTCCAAAGTTTCGTCGTTCTCGCAATCAGATTCTTCCAAATCGCTCTCGCCACATACTTCATTCACAATGCCCCAATCCATGCACGGTTCAGCAGTATCGACATCATCATCGGCCGTAACTAAACCATCGTAACAGATGTCCCACCCACTCACCCAGGTCGGAGTCAACGAAGCGCTGCCATAAATTGCCGCTGCAGTAGTCCTGTTCGGAAGCTTCAGGCTCGGCAACGGGCCCGACGTCGACGAAGTCGGCCCTCGCAAAAGCAGTTTTGCGCGTATGTAGTCGTCACCGCCGCCCACGAAATATTCACAATCTCCACAGCTGAATACCGGGACGCCCGAAGCGGCAAGTTGGCTGTCAGGTGGTCAACAGCTATGAGGAAGCGCTGCGCAACGCGGAACCTAACGCACAGATTACGTTCAAGCTAAGCAGTTACACTTTCGACGTTTTGTTGAGCGACAGGAAAAATGGTGCTAGTCCTCTCGCCTGCCATCCTGATCACACACGCACACCAAGAGGGCAAGACGCACACACGCGACACACATGCCAGAACGTGTGGAACAGCTCTGGGCCTGTTTCCAGTCATAACACGAAACAATTCGAGCCAGCGTGGCTGGCGTTGCCACGCTGGCTCGAAGGAGTTGCGATAAAGAGAGGGAGGATGCGGTGGGAGGGAGACCTTGAAAACCAAAACACACGGGAAGGAGGCAGGTTGGGTAGCTTGCTTGAAAGGTCCCAGAAACTCTCACGTAGAAAAACTTGAAAGAGTGCCTGCGCGCGCAGAAGTCAAAGCACGGCCGCCAGGATCAGTGCGCGTGGCAGTGTTCGAAGAATTGGCGGCCGTGGTCAAACAATCGTTTCATTGCGCCAGCGGGTTTGCGTGGCCTCACGAACTTCGATATTTTGCGATTCGTTCCGCACAAATTAACAGCCGTTTTCGCGCTTCCGCGTGCACGTGGAAGGCATGCTGTTCCAAGTGTGAAGTGAGAGAGAACAAGTCATAAACACAAAATGAATCGCAAACTATCAGAGTCGGTGGGGGTAGCGTATGCACATGCACTAGACGCAGACTATCGGATACAGTCGGTGGCCGACGATGTTGGCAACTGGTCTGGTCACTCCATGCTGGCGACGCCAACGACAGTAAAAGCGATCAAAAACAGTGTAGATGGCTGACCGGTCTTGGAAAGATCAGTGGTAGTGTGAAAATACGGGCTTCGTCTGGTGATGCGGGGTGCTCAGTGTAGCAGGGGGACAAAGGACGGAGGGGTGTGTAACAAAAAGCAGTCGGGGCACGAAGGAAAGAAGCAGCTTTTTTTCCTCCAAGGGTTGGGGAGAGCGGACACTAGAGGGTCATGGAGGCAGGGTCAGCGTGTAATGTTTTGTAACAATAAGAAATTATGGGTACCTCGCCGATGCCTGATCTGTGGTCGAAAATGGTTTTTCGGGAAGTCGGCAGACCGCTGACTCCGTTCACTGTAACCGATCAGCACTGCTCGGAGATGTTCGTTGTAAGTGCGATTTTGTGCCAATGAACCAATGTATATTTTCACAATCACGCGGATATTGTTAGTTTTAAGCGAAAGTTCGTTTTAAGTGGGTCCGTTATATGTGGGCTCGACTGTACTAATATCAGCGGCCACGGAGTAAAGGCGGGCTGCATTGGGCACGCCAACAGTGACGCAAGACGGACTGCTTTTGAATGGGGAATTCAAAGTGTGCTAGTGTGATGCCAACCACTGAAATGTGATTTTATTTCAATATAAGCACTTCCTTTCCACAAAATTAGCACTACGAGGTTCCCAGACCACTATATTAGCAATCAATTTAATATTTGCCTTTAGTGTCTCTTTAAGATAAGCATGACAGTTGCACAACCTTTGACAGTGTATCCAGCATCATGTCAAGGATTGCAGCCTCCTTGTACTCTCGGAATGCATCTGCCTTCTTGATCAGCTGCTCTGCTTTAGCGCGTGCCTTGTTCTCAATGGCGAATACCTCTGCCTCTTCTTTGAGCTGCAACAACACAAAATGACGTCACATGATGAAGAAAGAAAGGCATTAACAGCAATGGAACACATAGTAATGTAAGAGAGGTAAGAGTAAGATCAGCAAGCTCAAATGGCCCCAAATATGAATAATGTGCTTCGAAGGTCTTTACATCATCTGGAAAAAGCAAGCTAGATTAAAGCACTCAGTACAAGTAAAAATTAAACTAAACTGTTTTTTATTTACATAAACCCAATAAAGCTAACAGCAGTTGATTGACTACAATTTAAATCAGACTTTTTGCTTAATTAGAATACTACACTGAAGATCACTGCATGCAACCATGCATTGCCTAGGAAAGAAACTTGATTCATTCTAACGAGAAAGCAGCCATTCTGGTTTACTTGACCCCGTCACAAAAAGCCTGAAACCAAGAAATTCCACACACAGCCATCACTACTGAATCTCAGCAGCAACATGCTCTGCTGTGATAACAACCTAAATTGCCCCTCTGGGCAATACAGGCTTTGACACTATTTATACCATTAGAAATATCTTGTGCCAAAGCTGCTACACAATTAAGAGGCAAACCATAGTGGGAAACTAAATATTTACCAGCTGGTGTTCTTTAACACGTGTCTGAGCATTAATGCATATACTAGGGCAATGGCCGCACCCTGTAAAAGCCGCACCTAGGACTGTTTTAAATGGCCCCCACAATATATCATTAAAAATTGTCTGTGTATTAGACACACCCTCGATTTTTTAGAAGCCTAGCAGTGTTATCTGTAATGTGTTGCTAGAATCCATAGCTTTTTTAGGAGCTTACTCAGAAAGCTTTTCATGCTCGCACCTTGTCCGGCGTAGCCGGCATGTACCCCAGTGTTGCCAGTGTACACCTCTCCAGTCGCCACTCAAGGTCGCCGCTCCGGTGACTGCTCTGGTCGCCTCTCCGTTTTGGCTGCTTGCAGGCGGTATGCGAGGTCAATGTCCCGCTTTCTGCAAGTTGGAGAAAAACATTATTTATATATAAGGGAAAGAAGTGTATACCTAAGGGCCTGTTTTTCCGTGTTTTGACACAATATTATTGAGATTTAACAGACAATATTGCCAAGGAATGTATAGGGAAAGTTATCAGAACAAATGTGTTGTAAATAAGAAGAAAAAAAAGTGGGTGAAAAAATAACCTGCCGTGAGCAGGAATCGAACCTACGACCTTCGAATACGCTCGTGCTTATCACACTCCCTTCACATAGAAGTATACCAAATAAACAGTCAATTTCATGTATAGAACAAGTATTCACTCAAGTGCCTGCGAAAAGCAGTACTTACTGGCTATTACTGCAAAACACAGCTTTTTGCTTTTAACAGACACCTTACACTTTTTGAAAGTGATATTAACCTATAGGATTGAATTTAGGTTTAATTTTTGTTTTCATAAAAGTCAACAAGGTCAACTTTACAAAGCAAGTATTAACAAGAAGCAGTTTATAGAAAAAAAAGTACATTTTTAGGATAGACCATCACCTAACGTCTATTTGTATGAGAAAGGTACACTAAAAAAAATCTCATATCTGATATGGCCCTTACAAAGACAATATGCTCATCAGTGAAGCATTCCTAAACTTCACAGACAGAAGCAACACAGACTTCAATAATGAATGACCCTTGAAAGAATACTTGCTCACACGCAAGTAAATATGACACTGACAGTATATTGCTGCAAGTAGGCTTCAAAAGTGTGCTGCACTATTTCATTGCTAACTGATGAAACTTGCATCAAGAAATTGTGCAAGCTTAATAATAAACTTACTAATGAAGTTTACAACGTAGTTCTCTAAGCCCAGGTAACAGATGGCGTAAAGGTGATTATTGCCCCAAGCCTCTGAAGAGATGCTGTCCAAGCCTGGGTAAGATTATTACAAGAAAGGAAGCAGCCACAAAGGGAAATCAAAGTGCATGCATCCCATTAGAGGCTTGATTTTAGCGCTTATACTCTGTTTGAGAAGTTCTCTTCTGCACTGTTGAGGCTACAGAATCCTCAGCAGATAGGAAGGACGCTTAGCCCCTCGACATGTATTCATTTGCGCCATGTCGTCTGCCCACTGCATTCACGGTGTCTGCTTAATGAATTGTAGTTATTATGGTTAGCTTATTGACTTAAAAACGCAGTTAAGCCATTAAACAAGTTACTGACCTGGGAACTTGAAGCTTGAATTTATTGCTCTGCTGAAGATTGGTAGAACCTCATGCCAGCGGATAACTTCACTTAGAGGCTCTTTCTCTCTAAAGCTGTTCTTAGCTCTCGTATGTCTGTTTCTCCGTCGATGCGTTCCTTTGCGTCTCTTGCTGAAACGCTCCTTGGCTTTTTATTGTTTCCTTCTGCATGGAATATTCGGATTGACCAACTCTAAAGAACTTCACATATTTCTCACAGAATTTACAAGGCGCACGCAGGCTTTATAGACATATATTGATTAGAAAATTTGTTCACCAATAAGCTAAAAGCGCGGTCAGCCTATACGCCTGTCGTTCTTTGAGGGCGCTTCTATTTTCGAGGTGAATGAAAGGAAAATGCAGTTTTCTGAATGTAAGGAATATGAACCCACAACGTCTGCTTGTCCCTTGTGATGTTCTTCTCCTAGTGGAAGAGTTATTGTACGAGGCATGCAAAAGTTGTATAAGATCGATTCCCTGCAATGGTTTGATGTATTTGACATAAACGTACATTTGAAGGTTTACAGTATAACCGTCCTGTTTAGAAGTTTTTCAAAAAGTCATAGGGGCAAGAACACGCCATTCCTATAATAAAAGTTACAATTTAGACGTTGCTAGTTACTTTTTGCTTTCTCTGTTACTTGGAAAAATACCGTGACTTATGTGATACAAGTTACCATATGAAAAGGTAATACATAAGCTTTAAATTAGAGAGATTCGAACCTTGAAAGTGTTTGCCTCTACTAGAGGTTATGCGGTTAAGTGTTTAGCGTCGCAATCAATTGGATAACTACGCACGCGAGCAAAGCACAGCATTAGTACAGCATTCCATTAGTACAGCATTGCATTAGTGCAGCAAGTTGCTGGAAAAGAAAAATGATGGTGAGAAAGAAAGTTGTGACGGTAAAGAGAGAAAGAAGCAGGAGAGAGAGAGAGAGAGAGAGAAATACATAGCTAGAAAGAGAATTTTGAGGTAACGAAAAGGAAGAAAGACAGAAAGAAAAAGAAACAAAGAAATAGAGAACGTCGATGAGAGAGACAGAAATAGAGACAAAGAGGTAGAAAGAGGACGCAAGAAATAAAGATAGAAAGGCAAGAAAGAACATAGAAAGTGCGAGAAAGTAAATACGCAAAAACAGAAGGCAGCAAATAAATTGTAAAAAACACAGAGATCACAGAGATAACGGAAGAAAAGAACACAACGAGGAAGAAAGAAAAACACTTAGGGGATACTGAAGCTTCGCCTTAAAGAGTTGAACGAAATAGCGATATCCTCCGCTGGTGCGTACTTCAAACACTTAATGTATGAAATTTTTTCAAGCTTGCTATGCACCCACTACGTGGCCTTAAGGAAATAAGCGCAGTAATGTGTGTCCGATTTGTAGTGGGTGACTGGCTTTATACTGTGAAGTTAATATGATATTCAAATGTTCTCATACCCGATGAGAGCGCTTGTACCACGCATTATTAGTGCAATATTTCATGTTGTATTATGAAGCATATATACAGAATACGTGTGTTTGTAAAGCAAGCGTCTTATTTTCACTTTATTTCCCAGCAGAGTAAGTTAAGTTCAGTGTATTGAGAAGCAGGTGCGTGGCTGTGGGATAGAACACGTACTTTGATCACAATCAGGACCCAGAATTGTTTGTTATTTACTTTATTTGCATCTCTCTATTGTGCAGATGATTTTTTCGATCACAACCAAGGTCGCCGACACTGGAATTTTTACTATACGAGCTCTTTAGCACAATCGCGAAAGAGAAACAAAGAATGCCACCCTGTTCCATGCTTGGTGCCAGTAGTGCAAAGGTACCTTTTCTTTTTTAACTCTGAAGCTGTAAAAGCCAGCCGTAAAGGGTCCAGCTTACTTTTACTATCATCATAAACTGGCATGTGTTACAACATTTGCGCCAATCCTACCAGCCACCTCTATGGCGTGGCCTATCGTAACACCGCAGATGGGTAAGAGAACTGGTACAGAGAAATAGAAAGAGAGTAATAGAAAGAGACGGAGACACGTGGAGGAAGTGTAATCAATTAGTTCCGATTTTTTTTTTCATGCCGTTGAATTCACACCTACGTCCCCTCGAATCCGAAAGCGAGCGTCCTAATCACGTAGCTATAAAAACACGCTACAGCAGAGTATAGCCCAACCTTGTACAGTATATTGTAGCAAGGGGGCTAGAAATGGAAATGAACGGGAAAGGAGTTGTATTTGGGAAGAGGATAGATAGCAAAGCGCAGCACAGGAAGAATGATGTAGAGGAAAACAGACAGCGAGAAAAGCAGAAGGAAATAGAGAGAAAAAGAAACCTCAACAAAACAAAGAAAAAAGAGAAAAAATCCAGAAAGAAAGAGGAAGCAAGCCGCGCACTACGTTCCATAGATTGAAGGAAAAAACAAACAGCGCAGACATCAGGTGCAACCCCCGCTGTGTAGTACATAACCTAGCCGCACCAGATCAGGACCAGAGTGACACAGGACGTCCTAAAAAAGGGTGTGACACCAAAAGGAAGCTGCGCATTCCGAAGCTCGCCGTGGGGTACGCCCGCTGGGGGGTCGTACTTTGCTATGTAGAGCTTTGCGTGGCTTAGTAATCAATTCTATTTTAGAGTGAAAGCTGGTATGAGATCGCAACTCGGGTTACGCAAGGCACCTTATAGTTGTCCGCGGCCGCCACCGCCGGTGTCCCAAACCACTTTGCACTAAATAAAAAAAAGAAACTGGTACTAAGGAGACAGGGGGGCTCGAACTCCGTCCGCTTCGTACCAGCTCAGTATTATACCACTGAGCTACGCTGGTGCTTCAGACTTATTCGCAAACTATCTTGATGTCGGGATAGGCATCGCGGTAATGGGAGTAATAAAGCGAATTAAAACAGCAAAAAACTACCAGGTGTCACTGTGCGAATATCATAACGAGTTAGTCATCGAATGCTCCAACTCCTTACAAAAGGTTGTTCTTGATCCCCTATTAACTGTGGCGCATACCCACTTCAGGGGTAATTCCTCATCGTCCTCAGCCACTGCATGAACGATTTGCACGAAATTCCTTGCAAGCGTTTAGCGGATACGCCGCTTCTCAGAAGAATGACGAAGAATAGCATATCGAATGCCGGCCTACTGTATGTATCATTCTTCTTTAATCGTCGCCTGATGCACTTCTATATAGATCTACGATATCGTACCTTACGCAATTTTACATTGCCCCCCCCCCCCCCACACACACAATCACTGACTTACCCCTTTTTGCATCTGTGTAAAAATTAGCTGTAAATTCTGATGCATTTCTTGCAATCGCTTTTCGACAGAGGCAGAAATTCCTGAGGCCCATGTGCTTAGTATTTGGTGTACGTTGAAAATCCCCAGGTGGTCAAAATTTCTGGAACTCTCCACTGCTGCGTCTCTCAATCATACTGTGGTTTTGGGACGTAAAGCTCTGATGGTTGCTATATATAACAAAGGCAAGAACACATAGCAACATGGCACTCTGAACCACGAAAAACAAATATTTATTGCACAACCAACAAGTAAGGCACACACAATTGGAAACTTGCAAAAAATTGTTTCTAGAGAACAACCCCCCCCCCCCCCCAACAGCACACACACGCGCCCAAAAGCAAGACTTCCACAATGAAAACCTATCAAAAACACACACGAAGCTCATCGGGTGATGGAAAGACAAGTCTCCGAAGAATGCTGCAGTGTAACAAAAAGCCCAGGAAAAACTCACGAGAACTCCGAAACAGATTGGCCAGTTTGCTGGGTCTTGGTTTTGTTTGTTTTTCACGAGGACGGGTAGCTACATGAGATGCACCTGAGATGGTTTGAGAAGGTATACTTCGAAAATGTCACATGTGCATTGTAAGCTCTCAACTTGCTTAGGGGCTGATATTCACAAGATGAACAGAAGACAGAACACCTAGGTGAACCACGCTGCCCGTTTTATTCGCTTATTTGAGACTTGTCATGGCATCAACTGTGTTGTATAGCCACTAGATAAAGAACATGTATATGTCTAGTCTACAAATAGGCGGAACACTTGCAGCTGTTCACCCGAAAGTTGAAAAAAAATTGTAACATATACTTCCACATCATGCGTGCCTTGGCCGGCATGCCTTGTGCTCCGAGTAGAGGCCGACAACTACCGCTTTGCCCGACGGCCACCTGCACAATCAAAAGCTTGGCAGCAAAGTCAGCAAAACCTGGGGCGTGAGACTCCGGTCACAGGTTTAGGTCCTTCCAGGCCATGTCGAACAGGTGCTCACGGGCAGGATTCTGGAGAAACTCCTTGCACATGATGAAAACCTTGCGGAACGTGTCCGTCATGAAGTCAGCGATGGTGCATAAGAGTGTCGGGCCACCCACCGCCAAGGCCATGATCAGAAGGGCCCCCAAAACCAACAGGGTGACGGCGCCCAGCGCCATCACCAGGCGCAACATCACGAACCAACAGACGAGCGCCATGACCCGGAGCACGTTGAGCATACAGCGTTCGAACAACGGACTGAGCAAATGGATCCACCAGAAGCAGTCTCGCTGAGGAACCTTGTGAGTGGCACGCATGGCGCGTCTGCGTGCCTCCGCTCGGCGACGGCGTGCCTGCGCATCAAGTAACGTAATTGGCTATTTTTAGGTACCTAACATCTGCATAAGGGGAGAGCAAATGACTAATTAGCAAGTGTGAATTACGCAAGGTAAATGTGAAGAGCCACAGCTGCTGAAATAAGCTTGAAAAAACGCGCATAAACAAGTGCGGGTGGCTACGTCACCTTCAAGTTCCCGCACCAATCACTGTGAGGTTGTATATCGATGGCTGCCCTTCGGATGTACGTAGTATCTAATTGCTAAAGATGAAGTAACTTGTCGTCTGAAGGGACGAGAAACTTGACGTACCAAATATCAGAAAAAATCATTCAACCATCGTCACCTCCATACGGGAAGTACATTTAAACCCCTGATGTCACGAGCGGAGATATCGTCGTGAAAATTTGAAGAAACTTGAGCTTGATTTTCATCTTGACGGTGAAATAACGACATGAGAGCTTTTAAAGTACTGTTTATCAATCTAAACCAATTCATATTTTAGGTAATTAGTGTCCATCAATGCTATCTCCTGAACGTGAAAGCTTTAAGCATACGGAGTTTTTTATACGATGTGGATCAGCCACCGGCTGGACTACAGTCGCTGTGAAGTAAACCTACTTTAATCACTTCCTTTTCCGAACTCGTTTTTCTCATCCCCAAACGATAAAAAAGAAAAAAATAGCACGTGCCCGCTTCATCAGTCATACTATATCTGAAAAAAAAAAACGAAGGCTGTCTCAACAGAGCGCGATATGTATATTTAGACGGGCGAAGTGCAAATCTTGAATTTTGATTCTATGCTGCAGTTGAAATCTTCCGAAAAGCCGAAATTTGTTCGATCACACCAGCATCGGCAGATCACACCAGCATTGAACGCAAAACTATGAGAAAAACGAACAAAAAATAAACGAAAAAATAAACATCAGGATGTTATGTACGCGCCAAACGACAATTGATTTGTTTTCCTCTCTCCTTTTGTAATGACTGCGGTTTTCTAGAGTGTCTACACTCATAACCTACACTCATAAAAATGTCATTATTTTGGTAATCTGTTCAAAAACACAAGAATAAAATAGAAAGTGATGCATTACAAAGAAAGAAATAAAGAACAAACAAACGAATGAATAAAAGAAAGAAGGAAGAAAGAAAAAAAGTAAAGCTTTTCAGCACGCGTAGAGCTACCTTCTGCTCGCATCTTACGGGACGTCGTCCACGACTTCCCGCCACGATAGCGCACTAGATGAGACTGACAAAAAGCAAGATTAACTGTCAGTGTTTGCCGGTTCTATAAATAGCTCGGCGTTCAGTGTCCCCCCTCTCGTCTGACAAAGGCTCCACAGTGTGGTAGGCGCTGAGCTGTTAAGAGGAAAAATGATGTTCGTGAACGCAGTGCTCATCAGGCAGTGCATGGTCCAACCACATGCAGTGAACCAGCTTTGCACCACCCTGGCTGTGCAGAGGAGATTCGACTGAGCGTGGAATATAGAAGAGGTCATACAGCACACCATAACACCTAGAACGACAGCACCAGGCCAGTTTCATTGTACCTCGAAGAGGATGCCATAGTGTCACCTGCTTTCGTCTCATAAGTTTCCAAACACGTGCACTACATGAATCTCTGCGTCGTATCTCCCAGATAACGTGGGCCCAACGATTTTCGAAGTTATCGTACGACATACGAATGGGAATCAAGTACGTTTTGCTAGCAGGAGACCTGTGCTAACTTTCCATTGACTATTGGGAGTGAACTAACCAAATAGGTACATGCACTATTTTGCCCTCTCACCTGAAATATCTTTTTCGCACTGCATAGTTAAAAACAACGCTGCCAGAGCACTGCCCCAAAACAACGCGGTACAGCTACAGCAGTGCTGCAGCTGCAACACTGCCATTTTACTTGCAGTGGAACTAGGCTAAGGCTTGTTACATTGTGCTCACTGTCAATAACTACAGCTCACTAGACTTCCGTAAGCGCTCGAAAGAGTAAGGTGGTTTCGCTGGCAATTATTTCATTACCACAATTCTATCTATGCATTTCTTCATTTCTACGTAGTGAAACGCGATATCGGAACAAAAAATTGAAATACAATACACTTTTACTCCGTATGGAAGACTTCGTGAATGTGACACCATGTCCTGGCGCATCGAGCAAATATTTATCTCATCAATTTTCTGACAAGCTTTCTGACAGCTACAGTGGGTGACATACGAATGAGCCGATGGGATGATAGAGCGATTTCTGAAATTCAAATGTTTGAAGAATCCTTCAAATTCAGAGTTATCAGGCATCTAAGAGGCTCTCGGATCGCTTCTTAAGACTGAACCCCGTATTCTGGAGCGTCCCTTCACTCTCAAGGCAGGTGAAGCCACTGGATAATAGCGATGATCTGCTGCGATTCTCGAGTAGCGCAGCGTCATTTTCAACCGAGCAGCGGTGCAGTGCTCTACTCTGTCAAGTGAAGAGTGATAGTCGAGTCGAGGATTGATTGATTGATTGATTGATTTGTGGGGTTTAACGTCCCAAAACCACCATTTGATTATGAGAGACGCCGTAGTGGAGGGCTCCGGAAATTTTGACCACCCGGGGTTCTTTAACGTGCACCCAAATCTGAGTACACGGGCCTACAACATTTCCGCCTCCATCGGAAATGCAGCCGCCGCAGCCGGGAATCGAACCCGCGACCTACGGGTCAGCAGCCGAGTACCTTAGCCACTAGACCACCGCGGCGGGGCTCGAGTCGAGGAGCGTTTGTGAAGGCGGAGTCAACAGCAAACAAAACCTGCTCTTAATCGAACGACTCTAACGTAAGCACAGGAAAACGCATAAAATAATGGCGCGTATACCGATATGCACCGAGTGAACAATGAGAAAGACTGCCCGAAAACGCAGCCTTGTTAACACACTATGCTGGCAGCCGCAGTGACCACGGCATGGGAAGTAATCGGAGGGCGGTCTGATACTACGGACAAGGTTCGAGGGTGCTCTGAAAACGTGTTCAACGAAATGCCTCACGTTATGCCTTCGGCGAGCCATCCCGATGTCGTTGGTGTCAGTGGGCGATCGTTGACTTAGCCCAGGGAGGGTCCAAGGAACGGACTGGTCAGATGGAACGACAAAGAGCTGTGGTCTGCGTCGTCAGCGTTCGACGCGTCGTTTCACGAGACAATGGCGCGTGCACTGGACACTCGTCTTCTTCGTTATTGCCTGCAGCTTCAAACGTGTGCGCACGCGGTTTTTTTTCCTTTTTTTGGAAAATGTGTTACAAGAACACAATTAGCGAGAAAGGCAAGAAAATTCGATGTCATCAAGACACTGAGAATCTACATCAACACCGACCGCCCCACCCCGCTGAGTTCAAAGCACTGTCGGGTAGTCGACGCTGCGGGTGCTGTAGAGGGCGGCATGCGCCATGTACTCTATATATGCGGTGGTCGAATAAAGCTAGGGGGATTCATTCGGTCAACCAGTCTTCGAGTCACTGATGCAGACGCACCTAGCGTCGGTCCGCATAATGCATCGTACATGGCGGCCCCGACGCGGTGGTCTAGTGGCTAAGGTACTCGGCTGCTGACCCGCAGGGCGTGGGTTCGAATCCCGGCTGCGGTGGCTGCATTTCCGATGGAGGCGGAAATGTTGTAGGCCCGTGTGCTCAGATTTGGGTGCACGTTAAAGAACCCCAGGTGGTCTAAATTTCCGGAGCCCTCCACTACGGCGTCTCTCATAATCATATAGTGGTTTTGGGACGTTAAACCCCATATATCAATCAATCAATCGTACATGGCGGCGCATCGTACCGGGGCTGCTGGGTGGGTGTATAGGTATTAACATCATTTTCGTACATGGGGACTAATGCCGCCAAGCACGCTACTTTTATCTACTCTTCCGCTTTTATAACTGGCGTTTAATATACACAACTCCATCCCACTTGAACTAAATATATTGCCCCGAAAGCACTTATTTAACATGAAAGGTTGCTTTTTCATGCCGGGGTAGACCAAAACTTTTATGACCATTTTCTATCACCGAAATACGTCACCAAAATAAATACGCCGAGACAGCAAAGAAAAAGAAAAATGGCCTGATGTGGCAATCGAACCCACAATCAATGATGATGATCGGCAGGCGTTTAAATCAGTATACGTCACCGCCAAAGCCATGAACAATGTATTGGGTGTTGCGTGTCTTGGCTTGCGGCTATGTCTATGCAGAGCTGATAGACGAAGCGGACAAGGCTACGATAAGTTGACGCAACATTTATGTACAGTATTAACAGTGGCGTTCTTTCATAGGCCCTGGGGAACCATCGCAACAACCACTAGTTCGAAGCCTCAAATCAGGAACCACCACTGGTCGCTGGCTGCAAACGGACCTGTGGATGTGGGGCGCCCTCCATGCGTTGCGTAGGATGAACCGCAAGAAATACCGTTGATTGCATCAGCCTGGCTCACTCGCTGGTTTTGACGCATCAGCCAGACTAGCGCACTGCACGGGCCCGGCCCGGCCTGGCCTGTGGCCGGGCCATCTGAAGCGTTTTCGGGCGTGCCCAGGCCAGGCCCGGGGTCAAAATTGCGGGCCTGGGCCGGGCCCGGGCTTGAAGCCACGGACTTGAAGCCACCGGCTGGGCCTGGGCTTCAGGCTGCGGGAGCAATAAAGATTTCGGTTTTTTTTTATTCGTGGTTGACACATACGGTACAATTTGTAAGTAAACAAATATATTTGTTGCTCACGTCCTTCGTTGCGCCTATAAAGGTGTAGGTCGAATTGTATGTGGCTATCCTACTGGTCAAATTGTAAGCCGTAAATCATCATCAAAGCGTCATAATAATTTTCGCTGGGGTAGTGAGGAAATAAAGGGGTATAACTTGTAACAGACATCGCAAGCTCGCAACTGTCTTGACGAGTTGCACACCTGAAGTATTTTAAGTTGCAGGCGCGTGTAATTTGTGGCATCCGGAAAATGAAGGTCCTAACGCCTTGCAGCGACCAATGCGAGATTTGATAACTCCTCACGGGAGCAGAAATAAGAGGCACGCTTGGGAAGAAGCGCGTAAAATAAGAGAGTAAAGTCGGCCTCCGTTTCTAGGCGATACCCGGCTAGGCGGAGTATGCGCAGACCAGTGCCCACCCATAAGGAACCTTATGCAAGGAACTGTTGCAAGTGTAGTATAGGATCCATGTCGCCATCTACTGAAAAAAAGAGATAAAAGAGAGAAAGCTTTGGATGCTGTGTTGTAGCTCGGCAGAGCGTGATGATGCTTTTATTGTGTTGAATAATGACGTTCTATAGTTCGAAATTTATCTCCTCTACACGTTGCGCTATGAATGCAGCTGTATTGAGAGACAAGCTGGCTGCCCGCGAGCTTAAGTTCGTCTCCAAGCAAGCTAAAAAAAGCAAGATTTGGAAACAATTCCTGCAAGTTGTCGACGTGCACACCTTATCATCAGTAGGACATGTGAAGTGCAAAAGCTGCAAAGTTTTGTTCGCATGTGATGCTGGAAAGCCAGAAACGTCGCAAGTGAACCGCCACAAGTGCAAGGCTGCTGCTGACACCACTGCCATTTCTGCGTTCTTCACTGAGAAGAAGGCCAAGGTTTCATCGACCGTTAGGGGAATCTGACGACTGCGTGCGTGAAGTGGTGCGCTAAAGATATGCGGCCATTTGACGTTGTTTGCGATGATGGATTCCTAAATGTTGCCGATGAACTAATTGCTATCGATGCCAAGTACGGAAGCATATCCGCGAGGACCGTGATTCCGCATACTACGACGGTGTTTCACAGGGTGTCCGAAGTTGCAAACGAACTCTAACAAGTGGTGATGCCTGAGATTCAGTCAGCGATGAAAGAAAGTCGCTGCTCGATGACATTTGACATGTGGACCAATGACCACAAAAGCATTGCCTATATCACTGCAACGACGCATTATGTAAGTGTGAAATGGGAGCTGAGGAGCCTTGTTCTGTTCACTAGTGACTTTCCCCCCGAGAGAAAAACATCCATAAGGATATTGTACGAAGGAGCGCTAAGTTGGGTATTGATGAAGGCATGTGGAGCAATGTGGTGTTCGTGGCAGACAAGAGTGCACCAACGTAAATAGCGCGCTGCGTCCGTATGCGAGGATGAACTGCTGTGCACACGTCCTAAACACCGTTCTTCGAAACGCGTTTGATGACAGGTACCTCGCTCAGGAACTTCCCGACCTTTTGGAACAACTGTAAAAGTGAAAGCTGTCGTGACTTTCTTAAAACAGAGCAGACTGATGAGCCAGCTACCACACTGTGTGTGCCAGAAGATATGCACGCGGTGGAATTCAAAGCTCGCCATGATCAAGTCCGTGCTAAGTCAGCGCGACGCCGCAGAGAACCTCCTCAACTGAAGGAGAAATCTGCTCTTGGAAGACGGCAATAAGATTTTGTTGACGGAGGTCACCGAATTCTTTGAGTCCTTCAAAGAGGCCAGCGAAAAGCTTGAGCAGGATTAAGTGGTAACGCTGCCCTTTGTACTGATGTACTACACAAAACTGAAGAAGCAACTTACTGCGGATCCGACAGACTCAGGAGAAGTGTGCCAGCTCAAGTCACGGACACTTAAATTCCTTCAAATAAACTGCCCATAGAAGAGCTTCACAAAGTGGCAACGTTCTTGTGGCCGCCTTTCCACCATCTCCGCGTTCTTGATGAGTAGGAGAGGAAAAGTGTTCATGACAGAGTACGCGAATCGTTAATCGATGTGCATCTGCGTTTGCCACAAGGAGGAACGAGCACAGATCATCCTGATTATGAACCCCAAGCGACGTTCTTGACGAAATTAAGGAACGGCGCGCTGCTGCGGAAACTCAACCAGCCGACAGTGGGCTTGACAGTTACCTTCGGGAAGGTGTATCGTGTGAGGACATTAAAAAACTGCTTGAATGGTGGGAAGCCCATCGTAGGAGATACCGTGGGCTTTTATTTCTCGCACAAAAAAGTAATTTGCATCCCATCCACGAGCGCCAGCCACGCACGCAATTTTAGTGCAGCTGGATACGTACTCCAAGACAGGAGGAACTGCTTAAAGCCGGAGAGCCTGGGCAACTTGCTGTTTTTGCACAAGAACATGCAGATTTTTGCCTTTTTATGGCCTTTTCGCACTCGTATTCCTGTGGCATCGTTTTAAAGTGTGGTATTTTTGTGTCATTGATTGTTATTTTAAGCTTATTTTATATATTTATTTCACAAAGAAGGGTGAAACCTTTTATCTGAAATAGTATCAAGCGTTGTGTGTAGCCGCTTGATTATATAATTATATTGTAAATCGCGATTACGTTTGCGTGACGGCATTAGAATACGATAAATATATATTTCATCTGCTTTTGGTCGTTCTTCACAATATATAACGTTAAAGTTTTCTTATCTTGCTGCAAGAATTTACTAATCAGGATCCTCTTAAAAATTGTGTAAATATTGTTTCTAACGCGAGTGTAGAAAGAGAATCAATGAAAATGCCCCGCTTTGATTTTATTCGCTTTTTCGTGTTAGTTTTACACTCTTGAATAAATTTTGTTGCTATGTTTTATTTTCCCTATTTTAATGACTTTCCATGTGACATATAGGCAACATTTTATCTATGTTCCTTGCTCGAATACTACGATATGATTACGAGGCACGCTGTAGTGGAGACGGGATTGATTCCGACCACCTGAGGTTCATAGTATTAAGGGCTGCAGCGCGAGCACGAATGTGCTAGAAGAAACAGACAAGTCAAGGTACGGAAGGCAAAAGAGGACAACACGAGCGCTGACTACCAACTGAATTTTATTCGCAGCACACATGATAATATATACAACAGGAAACCTTTTTAAACAGCACACGTGAGCAACGTGACATATTCTGGGGCATGTTCTAATAAATAGAAGGTACTAAAAATGGCTAACCTTTATCTAAAAGTGCGAACTCTTTTTCATGCAAGGCCACTGAAGGTTGGCTCACGCATCCGTCACCATTTTTTCTAATAAAAAACGCTTCAGCTATTTCCCGAGTTAACTTGTCCATGTGGCGTGCCAGCACACTCACGCCCGGAAAACGAGGCTGGCACCCGCAGCTTTTGCTGTGGGTGCCAGCCTCGTTTCCTCAAAGTACTCCATTCCTCAAAGCACATTGTTAAATTATGTTAAAGATTGTATAACCAAGGATAATCATGAAGATTTGTTCATTAATGTTTGTGGCGTCAGTGTTAATTCTTTCATGGAACTTTTGCTTTTCTACTTGAACTCCACCTTTGTGTCATGGGGAGGGTCCCTTTATAGACAACGTAAGGGAGTTTGCATTGGGTCAAGGGTCGCCCCGGTTCTGAGTGACATTTTTCTTGCCAAGATTGACACCATCCTCAGTGAAAAACTTGTGGATTTGGTGCAAACCGCTTTCAGATATGTGGACGACTATTAAATTTTTCTGCTGCCTTCCGTAACTAACAGGAAAAACCCGGCTGAACATGTACTGAGTGCTTTTAAAACACATGGAGGTGGGCTAGACTTCGCTTGCGAAGTTCCCCAACAGGGATCATTGAGGGTACTTAGATATTAATATTACATTGTTTCCAAATCACGTATGCTGGGAATACCAACCGCGAAGTATTAAACCCTTGTTAAACTATGCCTCGTGCCACACAAAACTGGTCAAGAGAGCTATTGCTTCGTCGGCTGTAAGTGCTGGCTTATCCAAGTCATGCCCACACAAGATGACTGATAGTGTAACAATGCAAATTACCAGACTTGTGTCAGCAGGATTTCCAAAATCTGTAATTTCTTCAGTGTGCGAAGCCTTGTTGCAAAAAATCAAACAAAAACAAGTAAATGCAGGAGGAAATAAAGAGCGAAAAAGAGTTGCAATCATCCCATACTTCCACAATATATCTCATGGTTTGAAGAAGGTAGGCTCGAGATATGGTGTGGATGTAGTTTTATCAGCTCCGTGCAAAGTAAGCAAGATCTGCAGAATGACGGATGAGCGACTTAGTGGAATCACTAAAAAAAGTTGGACATGCGCCGTAAAACACATAAATAAATTTGTAGAATGCATTGTTGGTGTTGTTTACATGCTTCCTTTAACGTGCGGTCGTTGTTATATAGGCCAAACTGGGCGGTGCATTAATAAAAGGTTAGGAGAACATATGAATGACATATGCAAAGGTATCAGTTCAAACCTTGTTTCGCACTGCAAAAGCTGCGGGTGCCAGCCTCGTTTTCCGGGCGTGAGTGTGCTGGCACGCCACATGGACAAGTTAACTCGGGAAATAGCTGAAGCGTTTTTATTAGAAAAAAATGGTGACGGATGCGTGAGCCAACCTTCAGTGGCCTTGCATGAAAAAGAGTTCGCACTTTTAGATAAAGGTTAGCCATTTTTAGTACCTTCTATTTATCAGAACATGCCCCAGAATATGTCACGTTGCTCACGTGTGCTGTTTAAAAAGGTTTCCTGTTGTATATATTATCATGTGTGCTGCGAATAAAATTCAGTTGGTAGTCAGCGCTCGTGTTGTCCTCTTTTGCCTTCCGTACCTTGACTTGTCTGTTTCTTCTAGCACATTCGTGCTCGCGCTGTAGCCCTTAATACTATGAATTCAAACCAACTAGCCCAAATCGCCATTCTTCTTCAATGCACCTGAGGTTCTTTAACGTGCACCTAATGGTAACTACACGGGTGTTCTTGCCTTTCGCACCGTCAAAATTCGGCCGCCGTGGCCGCGGTAATCGCACCCACGTCCAACTACTTAACAGCAAGACAGCTTAACCACACGGTTATCACCGCGGGCAAAGCAACATTTCAACGCATGTGTACACTGAATTTTCCCCCTGATTCCTCTCTGCAAAGTGCAAAGCATCATTAATAATCATAGTCAACAACTAATACTCTGTAGTGGGCCCGGGCCGGGCCTAATCATGAGATTAGCAAGCTTAGCAATGAACACTCAAGCCTGGGTCGGGCTAGGGCTTGGAACCTCGGGCCCCGGGCCGGGTTCAGGCTGGGGTTGGTCATGTACGGACGGGCCGGGTCCGGGCTTAGAATCTCATGCCCGGACTGGGCTCGGCCTGGGGTCGGTCATGTAGGGCCAGGCCCGGGCTTAGAACCACGGGAATGGACTGGGCTCGGGCTTCGTAAAATGGGCCCGGGCTGGGCTCGGGCTGAACAATCAGGGCCGTGCAGTGCTCTAAGACAGACTCTGCCCAGGCGCCGCTGCAAAAAACGCTGCCACCAGTGCTCTTGTCACGAGCTGGCTATAACTGAGTAGTTCAGAGAGAGCCGTCCGCAAGCGAATGTCCATAAGCCCTCCTCTTTCGTTGGTGTTGAGGCACGATTCCCTAAAAATAAAGGACCTGGCAAGCTTCTTCTGTCAATCCAATCTCGCTTCATAATTGTAGGAAGCTTATCAACGCAAACTGCGGGTACAATGAAAAAGATCATTCAATTATTTCGGCGTGCTGTAACTCGCAATTTAAGTGCAAACGGGTATCGCATGACATCGAGTTCTAGGCAAGCTCTCCGATGTGTGTTTTGTGACGCCTACATGCGTTAAACTTCAGCATGCACATGATGCTAAAAAGATGAAGTGCCTACACGAGCAATGTATCTTACGATCAGTGGCTTTCGTTCGAAATGGCGAAGAATATGTGTGGGCTTTTGTGGTGTCCGCCATCCTTGTAGTGGCTCCGCCCGTACTCGTTCTGTTCCTTCAGGCCTTTTCGAGTTCCTGTTCAGCTGTCTTCGGCGTCTGGGTGCACTCTTCCGGGGTGTGCGGCCGTTGAAGGCGGCGCTGACTTGAGCTCAGCTGACTGATGTCTGTCGCGTCTCCCGGCCAGGCAAGCTCTGCCTCGTCGGCATCCCTCACTAATGATAATTTACCCATTGATCTTTTCTTGCGCAGTGGTCTCAGCAGCATTCCGGTGGCTCTAGTCCCAACAAATGGGGCTTCTATTCACATGAAAAACCCCCAAAACATCCAGGAAGAGCTACGGAAGGTGACCGAACACTTCCAACTCATCACCGAGGTGCAATAGTTTGGTTGTGGAGGCATTCTGTGCTGTTCCCCGGATCAGGCCTTCGTATCAGATCTGCTAAAATGCACATCGTCTGCCTCTCTCCCGGTGAGCCCTTTTGTTCCTCCTCACTTGGCCTGTGTAAAAGGTTTGCCTCGTGGGGTAGACTTGAGCCTGTCTCCGTCCGAAATTCTAGAGATGTTTTCTGCTGCAGGCGCGGTGGCAGTTTTTTGTTGTTCACGTCGCGCTGACAAAAATAGGATCCCGACAGAGTCGGTGATAGTTACGTTTGCTGTAACTACTAGACCAACAGAGATCAAAGCGTGGCCACTGATATATCGGGTCGAAATGCTAACTCCACGTCCACTGCAGTGCCATAGATGCTGGTGTTTTGGACATAGCATAAAGGGTTGCCGATCAGTAGAGCGGTGTCAAATGTGTGCAGGAAAACACAACTCTAAAGAATGCACAACTCAGGAAAGGTCTTGCTGTCTCAGCGGT
Source organism: Rhipicephalus annulatus (assembly GCA_013436015.1). NCBI lineage: Eukaryota > Metazoa > Arthropoda > Arachnida > Ixodida > Ixodidae > Rhipicephalus > Rhipicephalus annulatus. The sequence goes on from WOVY01004701.1 coordinate 63,058, forward strand.
GGCCCTGACCAATCTGATGATGGCACATGCCCTGCGAGAACTCAGGAGATTCAAATTATGGAAATAATTCAGCAAAAACGTCTTTTAAGACGCTAAGCTCGAATCGCCATCGCAGAGCACTCTCGTGGGTACGCAGTAGCTGCGATCCGTAAGAACCATGTCATGGACTTGTCACTCTCAGACGTGATAGCCTCGACCGTTGAGAAAACAATGAAAAGGCTATTGGAGAACCTTTTCGTGACGCTGACGGAGTCATTTGCTCAAATAGTAAATGCACAAATTGCTCAAGTCCTCATGATTGTTAATCATCCACATGCAGCCTCTATGCTTTCTTCAGCTAAAGAGGTGAATGCAGGATCTGTAGAACCAGGACCTTCTAAACCCCAGCCAACCAATAACAACATCTGTTGAAGAGTTATATTGATCAAGAGCTGCTCCATCGACCTGCGGCCGTAAAACGATTCCCATTGAACATAAGGATTGGAGCTCTGATTCAGGTTCGCAGGACTCACAAATGGAATTCGACACAAAGAAAATGAAACGGTGGGCGTCGCCACGAAAAACTGGATCTCCAGTGAGTCCTAAAGGGAAAAGTAAAAAATATCGGAAAGAAATAGCATCAAAAGAGGATTTTTTTGAAAGATAACCTATTTCAGAAGGCAGTGAATGCTGCCGGCATATCCTCAAAGGTGGATTAAGAATCTTGCAATGGAATTGCCGGGCAATGTTTTCCGCAAATACTGATTTATTTTGCCTTTGTAATCAGCATTCCCTAGATGTTATAGTGTTGCAAAAAACTTGGCTTTCTAAACAAAAAACCTTTCATCTTAACAACTACCGAACATTTCGCTTAGACCGCCCCTCTCGAGGAGGTGGTTTAGCAGTGTTTATCTCTTCAAAAAGTGCACATCGGGTAAAAGTTACAAGTCAAATAATGAATTTGGAAAGTGAAATTTTAACATAAGATATCTCTATTCCGTGATACCTTCCCTTTTCGTTAGTAAACGCTTATTTTTCGTCAGGTGTTCAAAAATCTTGTGGGATGTTATTGCTAAAAATAATTTAACATGCATTGACCAGCAAACCCCCACGTTTGTATGCAATTAGTCTCATTCTTCGATTGATCTGACTTTCTGTAGCCCTAGCCTCTGTATTTCTAATTGGTCTACTTTAAACTCAGGTACAAATAGCAATAATTTTCCTATATTGTTTGAACTTGTATGTCCCGTGACTTCAATCATCAGGCAGCCCACTTCTCCCATCAATTTTAAAACATTTGAACAGACACTACGTGTGGCTTTTTCAAAACGAACCAAGGTAAATAAAGAGCGAAATGTTATCAACTTTAAGAATGTTATTAAACAATCTTTAAATAAAGGTTAATTCACAGTTCAGGTCTCCAAACTACGCCTTTTGAATCATTGGTGGAACTCTGATTGTTCACATCATTACAGGCTAAGAAAAGTAGTGTGGCGAAAACTGCTCTATAATCAGTGCCCTAGAAACTGGAGCGATTAAAAATACTTGGCTGCAATTTTTAAGCGAAGAGTTTGCTGCGAAGGATAACTATGATAGCCAACATTCCGAGTTCCTTTCAAAGCCTGGCCACAGGAAATCAGTTTTCAACTTCCTTAAAGCTAAAAAAGTAATCCCACCACCAACAAACCTCGAATCGATAGTTTCAAACGCCACGTGAGTTGCCTAATTTTTTTTGGAAATATTGCTCAAGCGCTGGAAAGCCGCTTCACGGCTGCTAACTTTCATCGTGTTGATGCGGCAGACGAGAGGCACATCAACGAGAATTTCACCCTGCCAAGAAAGTGGTTTACAATTTGTGCAAAAAGAAAGGACATTTCGAAGCAGTTTGTTTAGCCAAGCAGCGTTCATTCAGCAGACAGTCACTTGCCGTCGCGATGCATTTTGTCAAGAACAGGCATGAAGCAGACGCCAAGTTCGTTTGGGTTAACGTGATTGGCGTCCCGCTAAAGTTCGAGGTTGACTCAAGAGGAGAAGTTACCGCCGTTCCGAGCACTTTCCCTGGTGTACTGTCTCGCCTCGACAAACTGGAAAGTCATCTAACAGGTCCAGGAAATTATCCTTTGAATGTGTCAGGCCAATTGAAAGCTACGTTGGAGTGAGCCGAACCGAACCTGCATACCTGCAGCCGAACCTGCATTCATATAAAGTATTTCATGCTTTCGCAGTCTACGCTTTCACTAGGATAGCCTGCTATCCTCGCATTGCAAGTCGCGAAATTCGTTGACGCTGCACAGCGACATGAGCAGACAGCTGACTCTGCAAGCGGCGCCACCCGTAGCCAGGATATCTCCGATAGACTTGGCACCGTAGGAGAGCCGTACACTTTTCGTCTCAAGCTAAATGCCAAGCCATTTGCTCTCTGTGTACCTAGAAGTATACCAATTTCTCTGTACGACCAAGTGAGCAAAAGCTAGACAAGAAAAAAAAAACTAGGGGCCATCAGGAGCATAACAAAGCAGACGCTGTGGTAAACAATCTCGTCACTGTGCCGAAAGCATGAGGTGGTATCCGAATATGTGTGGACTTAATAAAGCTCAACAAGGAAGTACTCCATGAATTACACGTGCTTCCTACGGTTGAATGGATGCTCGGGCAGCTTGGCGACGCAAAGGTGTTAATAAAATCAGACGCGACAGCAGAATTCACCAAGTGCAATTGTCCCAAGAATGCCAAGAATACTCCACAATCATCACGCCCTTCGAAGGCTACGGCTACTGTCGTTTGCTTTTCGGCCTAACCTCTGCACCGGAGTATTTTCAGCGAGAAATGGCTTGCATTCTAGAGGGACAACTGAACGTCGTCAACATGGTAGACAACATCGTGCTGTTTGTAAAAGACTGTGAAGAGCACCATAAACGACTTGTGGAGGTTCTGTTGTGTCTGAAGAGAGCCGTAGTTAAACTGAATATGTCAAAGTGTTGCTTCGGTCAAGACAGAGAAAAATATCTGGGTGGGGTCATCGACGCCAACGGTATCTCACCGTGCCCCAGTAAACTCGAAGCCCTACGCAACTCTGAGCCACCCGAAGACGTTGTGGGTGTGAGATGCTTCCTCGCTATGACTAATCATATTGGTCGCTTCCTGCCCAATATTTCGCAGTCAACCGCCCTTATGCATGCCTTGCTAGACGAGCAGAATGCATGGGAATGGGACCACTTCAAAAGATCACCTTTAATTGAATCAAGGCAATGCTCACGTCGGACCTCTGCGTTGCGAAGTATCATCCAGGTGGCAATACCATTGTATCATGCGACACAAGCTCATGTGGATAGAGAACGGTTCTTCTGCAGGATCAATCATAGGGGGAGCGACGTGCGGTGGAGTTTGCATCATGGTCGCTAACTGACGCGGAGAAACGCTACAGCCAAACAGAGAAAGAAGCGTTGGTGGTAGCATGGGCCGAGCACCGTTTTGTCCAGTACGTGCGGTGCTTCAAATTCACGGTGGAAACAGATAACCAGACGCGGTTGACATTACTGAGAAACACTGACCTCGACACGATCCCTCCACGAATTCAAAGGTTCCGAATCAAACTCATGCGCTACCAATTGAACGTGGTCTACGTTCCAGACAAAGAGCTAGCCACTGCCGATACTCTTTCAAGGGCTCTGTACGAGAAGCCATCAATTAGTTCGGTGGATGTGGTAGAGGAGCTGGTGGAAACGTAAGTTGCAGCGGTCACTGACACGAAGCTCGTTACTGTAGAGGATGCCCGCAGGTGCCAAGAACTGGAAAAGGAATGCATACAGCTCGTCAAGCACTCCGGGCTTGCCTCGTCGAAACAGGCTTCTAGATCAGATTAAAAAGTACTGGAACCATCGAGGAGATCTCTCTTTGTGCAGCGGCGTTTTACTCAACGGTAGCCGATTTTTCATCCGGGCTTCAGAGATAACAAATACGCTCGAACTTATCCATGAAGGACACCAAGGTACGAACGAATGCCGATTGAGAGCACAAGTCTCAGTTTGGTGGTATGGGCTATTGATGCAAATACGGGACAAAATCAGTCGCTGTAGGTTCTGCGCAGTCACAAAAGCACAACGAAGTGAGCCATTGATTGTGACGGAAGCTCCAACGAAACCATGACAAGAAGTCGGACTGGACTTATTCACTCACACGAACACAACTACCTTCTAGTGGTGGATTATCGTTCTCGCTATCCTGAAATCATCTACATGCGAAGCATGAACTCTGAGGCCGTCATCAATGTGGTCAAGAGCATTTTCGCGTGTTTCGGCATCGCCGAAGTTGTACGAAGCGGTGGTGGACCACCGTTCGCTTCGTGTGCATTCGCTATTTTTGCGAAGCGCTGTGGCTTCCAACACATCACGTCAAGTCCGAACTACACGCAGTCTAACGGGGAAGTTGAGAGGATGGTGTGCACGGTTAAAGAATTGATTGAGAAAGCAGAAGATTTTTTTTGTACTTCTGTATTACACAGACACTGCAGGCGTTACAGGGTATAGCCCAGCGCAGCTCCTCATGGCCGCAGTCTGTGAACCAGACTTCACAAGCCGTCGGATCACCTCAAACCAAACTGGCCTGATCCCGAAGTTGTTAAGTGCCAAGACGAGCAGATAAGAAGACGAAAGAAGAAAGACTTTGATTAGTCATCGTACCGCGACTGTCCTTCCACCACTGAAGCCAGGAGACACGTTGTGGGTTTGAGACGTCAAATAAATTGCGTGCGTTCTCCGCCCAGCCTCTAAGCCTCGCTGTTACGTCGTGGAAACGCTTCCAGCGTTGCTTGTGCGTAATAGAAAGCATCCAGTGCATTATTCAGATCCAACGGCAAGCCAAGTCTACGAGCCAGCTTCAGGAGAGAACAATAAAAGACGCAAAGAGCAAGCCACTGTTACAGACGCTACGGGAACAGCGTCACCGCAAGTCTCTAATGACGGTGGAGTTAGAGTCAACAGGTTCGGTCGCCGAACCAGGGCTCCGAAAAGACTTGACTTGTGATATGACGTGATTTTGTTGTGTGCTTATCTCGGGGGAGGGATGTAGAGGGCGCCATGCACTCTTTATATGGGGTTGTTGAATAAAGCTATAGGGGGATTCGTTCGGTCAACCGGTCTCCGAGCCACTGATGTAGACGCGCCTATAGTGTTGATCTGCATGTTTCATCGTACATGGCGGCGCATCGTACCGGCGTTGCTGGGTGCGTGGATAAGTATTAACATCCCTTTCGCACATGGGGACTAATGCCGCCAAGTAGCTATTTTTATCTAGTCTTCCGCTTTTATAATTAGCGTTAAAGATGCACGATTTTATCTAACTTGTACTAAATATATTGTCTTGAAAGCTTTTATTTTCACACGAAAGACTTTTTTTTCATGCCGGCGTACACCAAGACTTTTATGACCGATTTCTATCACCGAAATACGTCAGAAAAATAAAGACGCCGAGACAGTAAAGAGCAATAAAAATGGTCTGGTGTGGTAATTGAACCCGCAATTCACGATAATGAGTGGCAGGCGTTTAAACCAGTACACGTCCCCGCCATAATCATGAACGAGGTGTTGGGTGTTGCGTATCTCGGCTCGCGGTTACTTCTTTGCAGAGCTGATAGACGAAGCGGTAAAGACGAAGACGGCGTGTTCACGCAACATTTATGTACAGTTTCAACAGTAGTGTTACATATTTGGCATTGGGGCACGTGAGCAAAAGCATTGTGAGCGCGTGGGCAAAAGCCTCTCCGCGACACTTCATCTACGCAGCACTTCTCGACAGCGCCACGGCGCCCTACAAGCATCCCTACTTTAATCGGTGGCCTGTTTCCTTCTTGACTGAGTACAGGAAATTTTCACCTTTCACTTTTTAACGCGAAGTTCTTTGTGGCGTATGCGTGTACGCACTTCTGCATCGAAGGCGGAAATGTTGTAGGCCCGTGTGCTCAGATTTGGGTGCACGTTAAAGAACCTCAGGTGGTCGAAATTTCCGGAGCTCTCCACTTTGGCGTCTCTCATAATCATATGGCGGTTTTGGGACGTTAAACCCTACAAATCAATCATCAACTTCTGCATCGAGACCAGTCTGTCTTATCGGTCACAATCTTTATCACAAAGGGACGTCTAGCCAATGGAATGCCGTTTAAGGTACGCCGTGCAAGCTTGACCCTGATGTGAAAATCAAAATGCGACCGTCATACTACAGATAAACGCTTCACGTGAAGAAAATCAACCACCTAAATATAGCATATACAGCAGCTAAATATAGCTGCCTAAATTTAGCATATACAGTAATTCTAGTAAACCACATGTACAGTAAACCACAAAGTTTTGCACGTTGTCAGCAAAATTTTCTGGTTTACTGTACATTATCCTCTGTCGGAACCCAGACAGATAACATACCAGGTTTCAAGTAATTGCATTGAGACAGGGTGGCTAAAATACAAAAAAAAAAACATTTTGAAGCCTGTGACAATACCACTAATGTTTTTGAATGGAGCTCCTAAAGTTAGGCCTTCGACACTGATTTTTTTGTCTACTTTATTAAAATATGATGATGAAATTAACGAAACTGCAGTTGTCAGAGCATAGTTGATACGTCTAAAGTGATTTATGGTTTTGTTTTAGCGTCTCTTCAATTGGAATCAACCGATAATAAAGCCAAATGACGTATATAGGACATTATCTCTACTGTTTTGTGTGTTGTAGTAATCGAGACATAGATGCGAAGATAGTTAGGTGGGCGTACAGGCGACTAGCCACTGGCAGGGACCGCACCTGCAATACTTACTTCGTCAAATCCAACTACTTAGAACTGGTATAAATGAACATATCATTTATATCAAAATATTTGTGAATATTAGAATGCTTTAGCGTCCATTCACAGGAAAATTCACCACAGCTACTCTGAACGAAAGTGGCCTGAACACTTGGCCTATTGAACTTCGGGCATCGCAAAACGTCCCAAGAAGTTGGCTTTCCTTCAGCTGTGTTGGGCCTTACCTGACGGGAGTAGCGGACCTTACCGCTTTCGCTAAGGAGAGCGAGTACTTGGAGAGCGAGTAGTTGGAGAGCGCGCTGTGGGCTGGCAATAAACTGCCGCTTGCCATCACGTGTTTTGTGCCGTGATTCTTCATTGACGCATGCATCTTGCGAGATGGCTTCTCGCGTTTCTTCACTCCCTTTGTTAACGTGATGGCTGCCGCGAAACCAAAGACGCTGCAACAAACAGTAAAGATACGGTAACAAACACAGTCGAGCGTGTAGAAGTAAAAAAACTGCCATGGTGGCTGCGTACATAATGCCAAGAAGCACTACGAGTACGATATTAGCCTGACATTAGGACCAATGCGCAGGAGTGGCGTCCAGCACCCGGTGAGTGCACACATATGCGTGCGAAGATATGAAGCACTATTTACCCCTATAGCATATTTTCTCGCGCATAAATCACCCTGCCTATAAACCACACCCGCCTACCTCTAAGGTAAGTATATAATAATTGTTAAAAAAGAAAAAGATCCCTGTGTGCGGCCATGAAGCCACCTTCTTGGCATTATTGACAAGCACTGCCGCGAAGCCAACAGGTGTAACAACGTGACGTTAGAAACATGAATATTTCAAGGAACGTTGTAAGTCGAGTTGTAGAACATGTCGAACTGGTTGATGTTTTTTTAGAGTTTTGATATCATGAAATTGTATTCGATATAAACGTTTCAAATAATTTTCTTATTTACAATGGGGATGTTGTTCCACAAGCTGGCTTCACGAAACTGCTTGAAAATAATGCAAAGAAAACAGCTTACAACACACACACACAAAAAAAAAACATTCTTTTCTTGTTGTTGTTAGTTATGTGCGGTTTGTTGTTAGCCATGGGAGTTATATGCAGGGCTTTTTGTAGGCCAGAAAATTGGTTTTGATTCGAGTGGACTCGAGTGGACGCTGGGGGTTTCACCTCGAGTGGACTCGATCACTGACATTGTTCGTGAAGAAGTCCAGCAAGCGTTAGGAATTCCCGAGCCTTGAGCGCAGTTTAATACGGAGGCTAGGAACTACGTTGCTGCAGTGCGTCAGAGTGCTCTCGCACCACGCCCACGTCAAGACGCCGTACCACCGCAGTTCCACCACTAAACACCACCGCCACCACCACCAACGCCATACCACCCACTTGTAGGCCGGCGCAAAGCACCGAGGTAGCCTGACGTATGGTGTCCCCCTCTCCCCCTCCCCCGAACACCGCCAGCCCTGCTACCACTGTAGGGAAGCTGGCCACACCTAGCGCCGCTGCCAGTACCGACAGATGGGACTGCGTGGCTTCGCTGTCAAAGTATTACGTACTCAGCCAGGGGAATAGCCACGTGACATCGCCAACTACCTGGCAGGAATGCAATGAAGACCGTGAAGTCCTTCCCGTTCCACGTCCCCCAGCCGCCGTATGTCACCGCAACACCGGCAGTACTATAGCCCAAAACGGGGCTGGTCTCCCAGCCCGTATCCGCAAAACTAAGGGCAGCAACCAATGGAGGTGCGATTGCTGTGCGACGTACTACCGAAGAGCCTCCTATGACGACGACGCTGCGACGGAGCTTTCCCAACACGACGCAAACCAGGCAGAGTCATGACGACGAAACCTCACTTACCGAAGGTGACCTAAAGACGCAACATGCAAGCAGTGGGACAAGCCAACGCAGCCGTGACCCGACGCCACGGCCTAACTGCAATGGGACACGGGGAATTAGTAACCTCAACATTCTAACGACAGTCACAGTGTCACTGCTCTCGTCCATACTCGAGCCGAATATTTCATCGTCAGTGTCACAACGGAGTTGGAGAAAGTTAGGAAAGCTTATTAAGGCCCTGAAATCCGCACAGCCGGAGGTCAGCCAGTAGCGACGGCTGGAATTTGCACTGCAAGGGTGACCATTAACGGCCGTAAATATCCCGCAGACTCCGTAGTCCTACAGCGTTGCTTGAGAGATGTGGTCCTTGGCATGGACTTCTTATGCCGCCATGGTGCAGTCATCAACCTGATAAGAAAGCTAGTAACGTTATCCACAGAAGAAGCACTACCGCCGGGCACGCCGTCAGGGAATCACGCCTTGAATTTACTGGAAGAACAAGTCACCATTCCACCTCGCTTCAGTGTCATTATTTTAGTCGCACTCCGAAATCGCCTGACTTGGAAGGCGTCGTTGAAGGCAGTCAGCATCTGTTGGTCATCCGTAATATTTGCGTCTCAAGAGCAATTGCCGAGCTGCGGGTAAGACAAGCAGCGGTTATGCTCACGAATTTCAGAAATGAGTACAAACACGTGAACAAAGGAACGATGGTCGCATACATCGAAGAATTTGTGAAAGCCGCCAGTGCTTTCGCCCTCACTGATTCTGCTTAACCTTCTCAGCGAAACCAAGCCCCTCCCTCAGCTTTCGACGTCAGTCCCAACCTGCCGAACCACAAGCGAGAACAGCTCAAGACCCTGCACCTGCAATACGAAGATTACTTTTCCTCATTGTCAAAAATTCGGCAGACCCCAATCGCAAAATATCGCATCATAACCGAGGAATATACCTCACCACTTCGTCAGGCTCCGTACAAGGTTTCGACGAGATAACGCAGGGTCATAAAGAGTCAAGTTGATGAAATGCTGCGGAATGACATCATCCAGCTATCCAAGAGTCAATACGTGACCACCGAAGTGTTAGTAAAGAAGGATGGAACCCTGCGTTTCTGACTCGATTATCACCGCCTGAACATTATCACAAAAAAGCATGCATATCCTTCTGCGTATCCTACTTTCCGTCGATGGACGTCAATACGAGCTATTCGCAAATCGAACTCGACAAAAGAAACCGAGAGAAGACGGCGGTCATAACAACAGACGGCCTCTTCGAGATTAAGGTGATTCCCTTCGGTCTTTACACGGCGCCTCCCACTTTTGAACGCGTTATAGATACTGTAGTGGCAGGATTGAAAAGGCAGACTTGCCTTGTGTATTTAGACGGCGTTGTTGTGTTTTAGTCGAGTTTCGACGAGCATTTTCGGCACCTTAAAGCTGTACTTCAAGCCATCAAGACGTCCGGACTCAACTTGAAACCAGAAAGATTCTTGTACAAGGAGCTCTTGTTCCAGGATAACGGGATTAGCAAGTCTGCAGTCCATACCAATCCGCGGAAAACAGCCGCAATCGTCGACTTCCCGCCGCCCACAGAATAGAGGGCAGTGTGCCGATTTCTTCGCCTGTGCGCCTATTACAGGTGGTTCGTCAAAAACTTAACCCGCATCGCCGATACACTCACTAAAGATAGCAGGGCCGACGTGGACATCAAGTGGGAAATGCCGCAAGAAGAAGCTTTTCATGAATTAAAACAACATCTCCAGACGCCTCCGTTACTTGCCCATTTCGACGAATTCGCCGAGACAGAAATATACACAGATGCAAGCAGAGTAGGTCTCGGCGCCATTCTTGTGAGAAGGGCTCACGGACTAGAAATTGTTATTATTTACCCCAGCCGATCGCTATCGAAAGCAGTAGCCAATTATTCCACAACAGAAAAGGAGCCCCTTGCCATCATTTCGGCTACCTTAAGATTTTGCCCCTACCTCTACGGCAGGCCCTTGAAAGTTATGAGCACCACGCCTTATGTTGGCTAGCCACCTTGAAAGATTCTTAAGGTCGCCTCGCATGATGCAGCCTGAGACTTCAAAAATAGGACATTACCGTCGTTAACAAGTCCGGCAGAAAACGCTCCAACGCCAACTGCATCTCTCGTGCACCTGTCGGCCCACGACCGCCCGACGACCCGAATGACTGCTTCTTGGGAACGATAACTGCCGACAACTTCACTGAACGACAGCGGGCCAATCCGGAACTTAGGGCCCTAATAGAATAACGCTATGCAAGGACCGCCGCGCAATTCCAATGTTATAAAGCACGCACTTGCGTCGTTCTTCCTGCAAAATGGTCTTCTTGACAAGAAAAACTTCTCGTCGCTTCGAGCCAAGCACCTCCTTGCGGTGCCTTCAGCCCTGCGACAAGAACGTCTGTAGGCTCTGAATGACGATGCGATGGCAAGGCACCTCGGTGTATCTCGCATGCTCGCGAGGATACAAGGAAGGTACTACTGGCCACGTCTTACCACCGACGTCACTCGTTATGTGAGAACATGCGGGAACTGCCAGCGACGCAAGACACCGCCGACAGGGCGAGGGTGATTTTCGCAGCCCATTGAACCACCTCGCCAACCATTCCAGCAGATCTGTTTGTACCTACTGGGGCCGTTCTCGACGTCAGCTTTGGGAAACAAGTGAAACGAGGTAGCTACCGACTGCCTCACCCGCTACACCGAGACAAAATCCCGCGCAAAGGCAGTGCATCCGAGGTAGCTTACTTCTTCGTAGAAAACATTGTCCTACCTCACGGCACCCGGGAAGTTCTCATCACCAACAGAGGAACAGTATTTACGGCTGACCTAATTCAAGCGATTTTGCATACAGCCAGACAAGCCACCGCCACACGTCAGCCTACCACCCACCGACCAATGGCCTCACCGAGTGGTTAAACAAGACCATCACTGACATGATGGCAATGTACGTCGATGTCGAACACGAGATATGGGACGCAATTCTTCCGTACGTGACCTTCACATACAACACGGCGGTGCAGGAGACGACGCAGATATCTCCATACAATTTGGTCTACGTAAGGAGCCCAGCAATGACGCTCGACGCCATGTTACCGAACGTGATCGACGAGAGTACCTTCAGCGCAGTGAGGAAGCTCGACAACTCAACCGCCTCCGTATGAAGAACCGACCGACGACCGACAGCCGCCATTACAATCTTCGACGACGCTTCGTGGAATACCAACCCGGTGAACGTGTTTTGGTGTGGACGCTCATACGCCGACGTAAACTTAGTGACAATCTTCTGCGACGCTACTCCCGACCGTATGGTTCGACTTCTCGGTCCACATGATTACGTAAGAGGTTATCACAAACTCTTAACGACGCCGATCGCGAGATGAAGTCGTCCATGTCACGTGCCTCAAGCCGTTTTGTGCGCGTTATTGAACTGAGAAAGTTTATTTTGTGGTTGTATTATTGCTGTATTGTACTTTATTGCTTGTAATTCCTGCATTATTGTTATACTTTCATTTTCTGTTACAGGCATCAGTACAATGCCTTTTCAGAAGGGGCCAATGCTACGTTCCTTTCTTAAGGATTGTTATAGCCACGTTACACTACGTTCTGCGCAAAACCGCACCTACGATGTTTGCGAAGCTTCGAAGCCTTAGTAGATCAGTTTGTTAAGATTACGGCCGCTTTGTGCACATTACAAATTTTACCGGAACCTACGTTGCCGCTAGCGATAACGCTAGAATGTTCGATGGAAAGGGTATAAATGACGATGCACTGTCTGCAAAATAGCCAGCCGTGGGCAGGAATCGAACCTACGACCTTCGAATTGATTGATATGTGGGGTTTAACGTCCCAACACCTTTATATGATTATGAGAGACGCCGTAGTGGAGGGCTCCGGAAATTTAGACCACCTGGGCTTCTTTAACGTGCACCCAAATCTGAGCACACGGGCCTACAACATTTCCGCCTCCATCGGAAATGCAGCCGCCGCAGCCGGGATTCGAACCCGCGCCCTGCGGGTCAGCAGCCGAGTACCTTAGCCACTAGACCACCGCGGCGGGCTACGACCTTCGAATAACGCGTTCGATGCTCTATTCCTGCCCACTGCTGGCTATTTTTTCATCCACTTTTCTTTCTCCTTATTTACATTCCATTGGTTCTAATAACTTCCCCTGTACATTCCTTGGCATTACTGTCTGTTAGATCTCATTAATATTGTGTTAAAACACGGAAAAACGAGCCCTTAGGTATACAATTCTTTCCCTTATTTCATTGAACGAGGGTCTCGTACTGGCAGACTAGGTGTGTTTAGGCTGTATAAGAGGGACAATTATTCAGCTGCCCGCTCATAATAAGTTCACGTAGTACGTGACGCCAAACATGCGCATAAGAGTGTTTTCACACTCGCCATTTGGCTTATAGATGGCGCTGACTGTCACTCCTACTTCTAAATTCACATATAAAACCCAAAAAAAGTGGATGGAGGGAAGGCCGCTTTGGTAGCTCAGTGGTTAGAGCATCGAACGCGTTATTTGAAGGTCGTAGGTTCGATTCCTGCCCACGGCTGGCTATTTTTTATCCACTTTTCTTTCTTCCTTGTTACATTCCATTGGTTCTAATAACTTCCCCTGTACATTCCTTGGCATTACTGTTTTAGATCTCATTAATATTGTGTTAAAACACGGAAAAACGAGCCCTTAGGTATACACTTCTTTCCCTTATTTCATTGAACGAGGGTCTCGTACTCGCAGACTAGGTGTGTTTAGGCTGTATAAGAGGGACAATTAATCAGCTGCCCGCTCAGAATAAGTTCACGTGCTACGTGACGCCAAACATGCGCATAAGAGTGTTTTCACACTCGCCATTTGGCTTATAGATGGCGCTGACTGTCACTCCTACTTCTAAATTCACATATAAAACCCAAAAAAAAGTGGATGGAGGGAAGGACGCTTTGGTAGCTCAGTGGTTAGAGCATCGAACGCGTTATTCGAAGGTCGTAGGTTCGATTCCTGCCCACGGCTGGCTATTTTTTCATCCACTTTTCTTTCTTACTTACATTCCATTGGTTCTAATAACTTCCCCTGTACATTCCTTGGCATTACTGTCTGTTAGATCTCATTATTATTGTGTTAAAACACGGAAAAACGAGCCCTTAGATATATACTTCTTTTTCTTTTATATATATATATATATATATTAACTTCAGCGGCGAATATCCCCACACAACGAGACACACTGTCATTGCGTATTGTGAAGAACTTGCCGATGACGATGGTTCATCCACGTTAGCTTCATTTTCATCGAATGGCCACCCTGACGAGGTCTTCGCGAGCACTCTCGATGTAAACGACAGACTACCTTCGGCTCAACGAGAAAGCCTTTCGCGTATACTCAGCTCATTTCAAGACTGCTTTGCCACTACGTGTAAGGTTAAACAGACACCACATGTTCAGCATCGTATCATCACGGAACCCACCGAGAGACCCATCCGACAACATGCCTATAGGGTGTTGCAAAAAGAGCAAGACGCTATACGTGACCAAGTCCAGCAGATGCTTCAGGACGGCGTCATTCAGCCATCAACCAGTTCCTGGGCTTCGCCAGTTGTGCTAGTAAAGAAGAAGGACGGTACGTTGTGTTTTTGGGTGGATCACCGTAATCTGAACAAGGTCACCAAAAAGGACGTTTATCCTCTACCCCGAATAGATGAATCGTTGGACCGTATACGCAACGCTAAATAATTTTACGTCCATGGATTCGCGTAGCGGCTACTGGCAAATCGCAGTGGATGAGCGGGACCGCGAAAAGACGGCGTTTATTATTCCCGATGGCCTGTACGAGTTTAAAGTGTTGCCTTTTGGTCTATGCTCAGCGCCAGCTACTTTCCAAAGAATGATTGATATGGTCCTCACGGGGCCAAAAGGCAATCATGTCTTGTTTACATTGATGACGTCATGGTCTTTGCAGACACGTTTGAATAACACGTCCAATGTCTTCAGGCAGTTCTTCAGGCAATCAGAACAGCGGAGCTTTCTCTCAAACCCGAGAAATGTCATTTGGGATATGAAGAACGGAAGTTCCTTGCTCACGTTGTGAGCCATGCCAGCATCCGCCCAGATGCAGAAAAAAGCCACGCCGTTGCCGTCTTTCCCGTGCCCACAAATACGCGCGACCTACGCTGATTTCTGGGGCTCTGTGCGTAATGCAGGCGCTTTGTCAAAAACCTTTCGAAGGTTGCTGGACCCCTCAACAAGCTTAGAAAAGACGGTGTCTCGTTTGTTTGTGGTCCCGATCAGTGCCATGCGTTCGACACCCTTTGAAACCTCCTCCAGGCTCCGCCTGTACTGGGTCATTTTGACGAAAGCGCCGACACGGAATTACACTCTGACGCCAGCAACGTTGGACTAGGAGTGGTATTAGTTCAGTGGCATAATGGCGTAGAGCGCGTGATCGCTTATGCGAGCAGAACGTTATCCCCAGCGGAGAAAAACTATTCTGCATCCGAAAAGGAATGTCTCGCTGTTGTCTGGGTCATAACAAAGTTCCGCCCATACTTGTATGGCCACCTATTCAGGGTAGTTAGCGACCACCATTCTTTTTGTTGGCTCACAAATCTCAAAGATCCCTCACGTCGTCTAGTACGTTGGAGCCTTCGGCTACAAGATTTTGATGTCACCATCGTCCACAAATCTGGACGGAAACACACCGAAGTCGACTGTCTCTCACGTGCACCGGTAGAAAATACCAACGCTGACCTTGAAGACGACGACACTTTTCTTTCTGCCGTATCAGCGACCCGCTTGGCTGAGCAACAGCGTCGTGACTCGGAGCTCATCCCGCTAATTGACTACCTGGAAGGACGCAATCCTCGCCCTCCTCGAAGCTTTGCACGCTCACTATGCTGCTTTTGTTCCCGCGATGGAGTGCTTTATAAAAATAACTTTAATCCTACACAATCTAAGTATCTGCTTGTTGCGCCAACTACGCTTCGTGGTGACATTTTACGTGCGTGTCACGATGAGCAATCGAACGGACACCTCGGCTATACGCGCACGTTGCAACAGATTATACTTTCCTACTACAGGCCACGTCTCGCAAAGAGTGTGAAGAACTACGTTCGCACATGTCGTGACTGTCAGCGACGTAAGATTCCACCTTTACGACCAGCGGGACTACGGCAACCAATAGGCCCACCAAAGGCACCCTTCCATCAGATTGGCATAGACTTGCTGGGGTCATTCTCCACGTCTTCGTCAGAAAACCGGTGGATTGTGGTCGCTACCTACTACTTAACACGCTACTGTGAAACCAAGACACTTCCAAAAGCCACTGCAGCAGACGTAGCCCAATTTTTCGTTAACAGCATCGTTTTACGTCACGGTGCGCCAGCTGTCGTCATAACTGATCGTGGGACAACTTTCACCGCAGAGATGCTGCAGGAAGTCTTGCCATTAAGTGGCACGGAACATCCTAAAACAACGGCTTACCACCCGCAAGCCAATGGGCTGACTGAACGACTCAATAAGACAATTGCAGACATGCTGTCAATGTATGTGGACATCGATCACAAGAACTGGGACGTTATACTTCTGTACGTCACTTTTGCATATAACACTGCTGTTCAAGAAAAAACCGGTTTCACACCTTTTCGCTTAGTCCACGGTCGCGAGGTCACGACGATGCTCGACGTCATGCTCCTGTCCGACAGCTTGGAAATATACCACACGGATGCCGCCAAATTCGCGCAGTGCGCAGAAGAGGCCCGTCAACTTGCTCGTCACCGTATTCGACATCACCAAACCACAGATGCGCGCCGCTACAAACTTCGCCACCGTGAAGTTATTTTCAAGCCTGTTGATGAAGTCTGGAAAGGACCCCTATTCGACAGCGTGGCTGTTCAGAAAAGCTTCTTCGCCACTACTTCGGCCCTTAAATTGTCGTACGACGTCTCAGCGACGTCACTTACGAGGTTCTCACAGAAGGCACTTCGGAACGTTCTCATTTCACCCCGCAAACTGAAGTGATTCACGTTTCACGGCACAAACCATACTTTTCACGCTGTGAATCGCCAGTGAGTGACTGACTTTATTGGTAACTTCGAATCTTTCTTTTTGTTTCATTTGTTCCTTGCCATCTTTCCTATTTTTCTTATTTCTCATTCAACTCTTGACTTCAGAACCAACTACCTTATTCCGCCTTACGCCATTCATTTTGCTTGCAAGGTAATTTTTGTCTGATTTTCTTTTTTTGTCTTTATGTACAGCATTGAGACGATGCTTCTTGTGAGAGCGTGTAATGCCACCGCTGTGGCTCATACTCGTTTTGGGCTGCGAAGAAGAAGAGAACATTTTCGTGGCTCTGGTTCGGGTGAAGCCCTGACTGTAAGTCTTTCTTGTTTTGCTCGTGCCCCGCCGCGGTGGTCTAGTGGCTAAGGTACTCGGCTGCTGACCCGCAGGTCGCGGGTTCGATTCCCGGCTGCGGCGGCTGCATTTCCGATGGAGGCGGAAATGTTGTAGGCCCGTGTACTCAGATTTGGGTGCACGTTAAAGAACCCCAGGTGGTCAAAATTTCCGGAGCCCTCCACTACGGCGTCTCTCATAATCAAATGGTGGTTTTGGGACGTGAAACCCTACAAATCAATCAATTGTTTTGCTCGTGAATATATATATATATACACACACACACACACACACATATATATATATATATATATATATATATATATATATATATATATATATATATATATATATATATATATATATATATATATATGCACGCCGAACTGAAGCACACGGTTCCGTCCAACAAGTACATTTGTGGCGTGTACGTGGCCGGTGCAATAACCTCCAATGTGACTGAAAGCAATATAAGGTCATGTACATGGTCGACTTTGTCATGTATCGCTTGTGACGCGACTATTGGGGCCATAGTCCCAGCGCCCACAACAGGATTGCTGATCTCGGTAAGCAAAGTTTTATTTTGCAGCCGTTGTGCGTTTTCCCTTTTGTGTGCCCTGACAAATGTGGCCTCTCGTATACGGGAATCGGGTAATCTAGTAATTAATTGTAAATTTTGCACATTAATTTCTTAAAGTTAGTGCTCAATCGGAATTGACGAGCTTATCGTGCAGCACATATTACTCGCTTTGCCTGCACGTGTCAGCTTACAATCTTTTCACAACGTTGTTAGGTAACGAGTGTCACGTACTATGTTCTGGGTCATGTGGCATTTTGCTGTGTAGTCTCTGTGCTAAAAGAGTAGTCTGTCGCAGCCTTTATTCAAACCTCACTTAGGCACACGATAAGAAAAAAAGACGGCTTTGTGTTCTCTCAGTCGCACACTTGGCTGGCCTCTCGTGCTCTTTACGACCAACTTGCTCTCCTCATGTTAACTCGAGGGCAGTCAAAAAACGATGCTGAAATGAGTGGATAAGCATCTACCGTATTCGCAAAACGTGAAAGACGCACTGATAAGTGCTCAAGCGGCAGATGACATTCGAAAAGAGGACTTGGACAAATGTGGAATGTCTACCAAATGGCTGCATTTAGTGTATACCACTCTCTTTTATCTTTGATTTTCCTATGTACAGGCTGCTCTACTGAGAAAAATACACGTTGCTGCACCGCCTGTATACGTACACAATGACCAAGCTTAGTACAAGGAGGCGGAAAGAAATAATTCACCTGAAAGAACTGGACAGTGCGCATGTGCTTTCCCCTATAATATTATGTACCCATGTGCTTTTTCGCAGACCATGAATATGATTCAACAACTTTTAAAACCTCAAAATTCTAACCCACATTGGCTTTTTCAAACCTATTGCAATGTTTCTAGGCGTTTTTAAATAAAAAAGTGTTTGATAACTAAATGCAATTGGTTGGTCAAACTTTATTGACAACGATTACTTGAGCAGATGTTTAGAGGTTCTAAGATAAATATTTTTTCCACAACAAAACACTGCAGTTATTTATAGTTATTTAATGTATACTTTCTCATTTTGAATAAAGTTCGCTTAGCTCTAACTAATTTGTTTATTTCCTTCACATCCGGACGAGTTTTCGAGCCTAAGCTCCTGTATGGACTGTTCGGATTCATGTACTCCAAAGAATTTCAAATATTTCTCACAGAAATTACAATGCGCACGCAGGTTTTACAGACATTTATTGATTAAAAAATTTGTTCAACACTAAGCTAAAAAGCATGGTCAGCCGATAAGCCTGTCTTTCTTTGAGGGCGCTTCTATTTTCGAGGTGAATGAAAGGAAAATGCAGTTTGCTGAATTGATGGGATATGAACCCGCAACGTCTGTTTGTCCATTGTGATGTTCTTCTCTTAATGAAAGAGTTATTGTACGAGACACGCAGAAGTTGTATAAGGTCAATTTCATACAGTGGTCTGCTGTAGTTGTCATAATAGGTGGATTTCAAGGTTTACACTATAACCTTTCTGTTTAGAAGTTTTTCAAATACCTTTAGAGACAAAAACACGCTATACCTCTAATAAAGGTTCCTATTTTAGAGTTTGCTAGTTACCTTTTGCTTTAAGGGTTTCTGGGTCAGTTGAAGATACCGTGACTTATGCGATACAAGTTACCACATTAAAATGCAATTCATACCCTTTAAATTAGATACGGACCTTGTAAATGTATGCCTCTACTATAGAGCTTACGTGGTTAAGAGTGTAGCGTTGCAACCACTTGGATAACTACGCACGCGAGGAAAGCACAGCATTAGTACAGCATTGCATTAGTACAGCAAGTTGGTGGAAAAAGAAAATAATCGTGAGAAGGAAAGTTGTGACGGTAAAGAGAAAAAGAAGCACGGGATAGAGAAATACATAGCTGGAAAGAGAAATTTAAAGGTAAAGAAATTGAAGAAAGACAGAAAGAAATAGAAGCAAAGAAAGAGAGAACTTCGATGAGAGAGAGGGGAAAATAAAGACAAAGAGGTAGAAAGAGGAAGCAAAAAATAAAGATAGAAAGGCATGAAAGAAAGTTAGAAAGTGTGAGAAAGAAAAATACGCAAAAAGAGAAGGCAACAAATAAAACGTCAAGAAACACAGGGACGACAGAGATAACAGAAGAAAAGAACAGAACGAAGAATAAAGAAAAACAATTACAGCTTCGCCTCAAAGAGTTGAACGAAATAGCGATATGCTGCCGCTGGTGTGTACTTCAAACACTTATATGTATGAAATCTTTTCGAGCTTGCTATGCGCCCACTATGTGTCCTTAAGAAAATAGGCGCAACAATGTGCGTCCGTTTTGTAGTGGGTGACTGGCTTTACATCGTGAAATCAATATGATATTCAAATTTTCTGATACCCGATGGCAGTACTTGTATCACGAATTATTAGCGCAATATTTCATGTTGTATTTGAAGCATATATAGAGATATAGCCCAAACTAGATAGAACGTCGTTGCATCCTCGATGGTTCCAGTACTTCCTAATCTGGTCTGGAAGCCTGTATCGATGAGGCAAGCCCTGAATGCAATACTTGACGAGCTGGATCCATTATCCGTCCAGTTCTTGGCGCCTGCGGACATCCTCTAGAGTAACCAGCTTCGTCTCAGTGACCGCTGCAACTTGCAATTCCACGAACTCTTCTACCCCATCCACCGGACTAATCAATGGCTTCTCGTCCGGAGCTCTTGAAAGAGTCGCGGCAGTGGCTAGTTCTATGCCTGGAACGTAGACTACGTTGAATTGGTAGCGCATGAGTTCGATGCGGAGCCTTTGAATTTGTGGAGGCATCGTGTCCAGGTCAGCGTTTCCAAGTAATGTCACCAGTGGCTGGTGATCTGTTTCCACGTCAATTTAAGGCCCCTCACGTACTGGCCCCGCACGTACAATTTAAGGCCCCGCACGTATCCATGCTACCGCCAACGCTTCTTTCTCTGTTTTGCTGTATTGTTTCTACGCGTGAGCTAGCTACCGAGTTGCAAACGCTACCGTACTCGTTCCCCGATGGTTTATCTCACGGAAGAACCGTTCCAGATCCAACTGAGCTTGCGTCGCATGATACAATGGTATTGCAACCAGGATGATACTTCTCAACGCAGAGGCCCGACGTGAGCATCGCCTTAATCCGATTAAAAGCGATCTATTGAAGCGGTCCCACTTCCCATGCATTCTGCTCGCCTAGCAAGGTGCAGATAGGGGTGGTTGCCTGCGAAAGATTGGGCAGGAAGCGACCAATATGATTAGCCTATCAAGGAAGTGTCTAACACCAGCAACGTCCTTGGGTCGCTCTAAGTTGCGCAGGGCATCGAGTTTACTGGGGCTTGGCGAGATACTGTTGGCGTCGATGACCACACCCAGAAACTCTACTCTGCGTTGACTGAAGCAACACTTTGACTTCTTCAGTTTAACTCTGGCTCCCCTGAGATGCGCCAGAACCTCCACCAGTCGTTTGTCGTGCTCTTCACGGTTTTTTTCGAAAACAAGGAGGTGATATACCATGTTGACGATGTTCGATGTCCCTCTAGAATGCGAGCCAATTCTCGCTGAAAATACTGCGGTGCAGAGGTTAGGCCAAAAGGTAGACGAATGTAGCAGTAGCGTCCGAAGGGCGTGATAAATGTGGCGTAATCTTGGCATTCTTGGAATAATCGCACTTGGTGAAATCCCGCTGTCGTGTTCAGTATTGAGAACACCTTTGCGTCGCCAAGTTGCCCGAGCACGCTTTCAACCGTTGGAAGTACGTGTCATTCATGGAGGACTTCCTTGTTGAGCTTTGTTAAGTGCACACATATTAGGATGCCACCTGATGCTTTCGGTAAAGTGACAAAACCTGCACACCACAGCGTCGGCTTTGTAATGTTGCTAATGTGCCCTTGTTTTCTATCTCGTCCAGCTCTTGCTTCACTTGGTCGTACAGAGGAATCGGAATTCTTCGAGGTACACTGAGAGCAAATGGGTTGGCATTTGGCTTCAGACGATCAGTGTATTGCTTTCCTACGGTGCCAAGTCCATCGAAGATATCCTGGCTACAGGTGGCGTAACTTGCAGGGTCAGCTGGCTGTTCAGGTCATTGTGCGGCGTCGGCAATTTCACGCCTCCCAATGTGAGGATAGGAGGGTAGCCTAGTGAAGGTGTAGACTGCGAAGGCATGACATACACTGATGGTACGCAGGTGTGGCTCTTCCACTCCAACGTAGCTTTGAATTAGTGTGACACATTCAAATGATAATTTCCTTGACCTGTGAGATGACTCTCCGGTTTGTCGAGTCGAGACGGTACACCAGAAAAAGTGCTCAGAACGACGGTAACTTCTGCTCTTGAGTCAACCTTGAACTTGAGCGGGACGCCATTCACGTTAACCCAAACAAGCTGGGCGTTTGCTTCCCGACCGGTCTTGACAGCATGCATCTCAATGATAGTTGGCTATCGGCTTAATGAACGCTGCTAGGCTAAGCAAACTGCTTCGAAAGTGCCTTTCTTTTTGCAAAAATTGCAAACCACTGTCTTGGCAGGGCAAAATTTTCGTGGATGTGCCTCTCGTCCGAATAATTGACACGATCCACGCGTTGTGTTGACGAAGGAAGTCGCTCTTGACACCGTGCTCGCTTACGTGACCTTCTTTGAACTGGCGTCTGCTTCGGTGCATCCACAATGACCGGCCCAGAAGACTGGTTTTCGCGTTCCACTTTTTCTCTTTCGGCGTCTTAGTGTAGCCGTGCATGTAGGAGCGCTTCGTTAAGTTTCAACTCGGAAATGTGGGTGAGTTGTTCAGATAATATTGTCACAAAGACACAGGCACGCAGGCACAAAATAGGGCGTTTACTTTCGCAACCCAAGGGCCAGAAACGCGAACACCAGAGCACGCGCACACAGATCTACTTCGTTGTTCTCTTCAGATGCTGGCTACTATAGTTGCCAGCCTACCTTGCGTCAATTTCCCCCTTTCAAGAGAGACCGTCCCGGTCGATTGACTGAGATGCTAGAGGTGGCCATGAAAGAAAAAAAAATGATCACGTCAATGAAAAAAAAAACCCACGCTGTTGTGGATAATAAGGAAAAAGTTCGAAGTGTTCATAAGTCGCGGGCATGGTGCGGTTTCATCCGTACTACATGGACTACTTCTGGACGTGGACGTCTTCGGTTTAAACTGGTGTCGGAGCTTTGGGGAACTACCTCGTAATTCACGTCACTGAGGCAGCGCACAACTTCGTAAGGGCCAAAGTAGCGCCGCAATAGCTTCTCCGAAAGCCCACGATGGCGAACTGGTGTCCACACCCATACATAGTCACCTGGTTGATAGTGGACACTCCTTCGGCCTTGGTTGTAACGGCGAGCGTCGATATCTTGCTGCGCGCGAATGCGGTTCCGTGCAAGCTGGCGGGCTCCCTCGGCTTTCTCAACGAAGTCGTCAACGCTGTCATTTCCGCTGTTGTCCTGGTCTACAGGGAGCATAGCGTCTAACGGTGTTGTGACGCGACGGCCATAAACAAGCTCGAATGGTGTTAGGTCTGTGGTCTCTTGCACAGCGGTGTTATAGGCAAACGTGACGTACGGCAAAATTTCATCCCACGTTTTGTGCTCTACGTCAACATACATAGATAGCATGTCGGCCAATGTTTTGTTTAACCTCTCCGTCAAGCCGTTTGTTTGGGGATGATAAGCTGTTGTTTTCCGGTGGTTGGTGTGCGTCAGCTTGGTGACTTGTTGCAATAACTCTGCCGTAAATGCTGCTCCGCGATCGGTTATGAGAACAGCATGTGCACCATGGTGCAAAACAATGTCGTGGACAAAGAATCTGGCGACTTCAACTGCAGTTCCCTTAGGCACAGCTTTGGTTTCTGCATAGCGAGTCAGATAGTCGGTCGCGACAATTATCCACTTATTTTCTGAGGATGACAAAGGGAAGGGACCAAGAAGATCCATTCCTACTTGCTGAAATGGTGCTCGAGGTGGATCTAAAGGTTGGAGGAAACCGGCGGGCTTTGCGGGTGGAACTTTACGCCTCTGACAGTCACGGCAGGTGCGGACATAGCGCTGAACGGACGAATACAGCTGTGGCCAGTAGTACTTCTGTCGGATGCGCGCTAATGTCCGAGCAAAGCCTAAGTGACCGGCCGAAGGATCGTCGTGGCACGCCTGCAAGACTTCCTCACGCAGTGCCATTGAAACGGCGAGGAGGAAAGTTTCCTGGCTGCTCTCAAGATTTCTCTTGTAGAGAACATTGTTCCGCAGGCAATACGTAGCCAAACCACGCGAGAGTCGGCGTGGGACGACAACGTCTTGTCCTTGAAGATGCTGGATGACAGGAAGTAGCTCAGTGTCCTCACGTTGAAGCTCAGCCATCCGCACCACATCGACGATGCCAAGAAACGGTAAATCTTGTTCAGTGTCAGATGACGTCGGGGAAATAGGAGCACGAGACAGGCAGTCAGCATCTGTATGCTTATGTCCTGATCGGTAGACCACCGTTATGTCGTACTCTTGAAGGCGGAGGCTCCAGCGGGCGAGGCGGCCTGATGGATCCCGTAGATTGGCAAGCCAACAGAGCGAATGGTGGTCACTGACCGCTCGAAATGGCCGACCGTATAGGTAGGGTCGAAACTTGCTAATGGCCCAAACGACTGCTAGGCACTCTTTTTCGGTGGTAGAGTAATTAGCCTCTGCTTTTGTGAGACTGCGGCTCGCGTAAGCGATCACACGCTCTGCGCCGTTCTGCCATTGAACTAGAATGGCTCCGATTCCCACGTTGCTGGCGTCTGTGTGGATCTCGGTGTCGGCAGTGTCGTCGAAATGTGCCAGCACTGGAGCTGTCTGCAGTCGATTGCGCAGCTCTACGAAGGCTTGTTGTTGTTCTTCCGTCCATACGAAAGGTACATCTGGCCGTGTCAGTCTTGTAAGAGGTTCCGCAATTTTCGAAAATCCTTCGACAAAACGGCGGTAGTACGCACAGAGTCCAAGGAATCGCTGAACAGCCTTTTTGTCTCCAGGACGAGGGAAATCGGCAACGGCAGCCAACTTGTCCGGATCTGGTCGAACACCCCGCAGGCTAACCACGTGGCCGAGAAACTTGAGTTCCTGATAGCCGAAGTAGCACTTTTCGGGCTTGATGGTAAGGTTCGCTCTCATTATTGCAGTGAGGACACTTTTTAGCCTTGAAATATGCTCGTCAAATGTGGTTGAAAACACAACGACATCATCCAAGTATACAAGACACGTCTGCCACTTTAGTCCAGCTAGTACAGTATCCATCATGCGTTGAAACGTGGCGGGAGCGGAACAGAGACCGAAAGGCAGCACTTTAAATTCGTACAGCCCGTCAGGCGTCACGAACGCGGTTTTCTCACGGTCGCCTTCATCAACTTCAATTTGCCAGTACCCTGACTTGAGATCTAGTGATGTGAAGAACTGGGCGTGGCGTAGACGGTCTAAGGCGTCATCGATCCGTGGCAGGGGGTAAACGTCGCGTTTCGTGACTTTGTTAAGCCGTCGATAGTCGACGCAGAAGCGTAGTGTGTTGTCTTTTTTCTTTACTAAGACAACAGGTGACGCCCACGGACTTGTCGAGGGTTGGATGACGTCATCATTCAGCATTTCTTGAACTTGACGCTTAATCACCTCTCTTTCCTTCGGGGACACACGGTATGGATGTTGGCGAAGAGGCCGCGCCGACTCCTCGGTAACAATGCGGTGTTTTGTAACGGTGGTACGCTGAACTTTCGATGCTGTGGAGAAGCAGTCCGAGAATTCCCTCACAAGGTTTAGCAGCCGCTCTTTTCGTGAATCTGGCAAGTCTGGATTAACGTGAATGCGGCTTCCCAGGTCAGCACAAGCTTTTGCATACGGTGAAGTCGTATCTATTGTGCTGATATCGGAAAAGTCGGCTATTTCACTGAGGAAAGCGACAGTAGTCCCTCTAGGAACGTGCTGAAACTCATTGCTGAAGTTGGTCAGCAGAACTCGAGAGCGTTTATTCTCTAACCGAACAAGGCATCGGGCTATGCATATGTTTCGTTTGAGCAGCAGCGGGATATTTGCCTCAGCAATACCTTCATAGTCGTTGAATTCGTCGAAAACGTCGCAGGCTACCGAGGTGAACACGCTACTCTTCGGCGGTAACGTGACGTCATCGTCAACAATTCTCAAAGCATTGACGTAACTGCCGTGAGGGTTGCGCGCTAAAGCGTGTGCCGTAGAAAACGTCACTTGCGACTGTTGCAAATCAATCACGGCTCCATTATCACGCAGAAAGTCCAGTCCGAGAATTAGGTCCCTCGAGCAACTCGGCAGTATTACAAAATCTCCGAGATACGTAAATCCGTGAATACTGACTCGCGCTGTGCACCGCCCCACCGGAGTAAGAAGATGGCCTCCTGCCGTACGTATCTGCGACCCAGCCCACTGGGTAGAAACCTTCTTCAGCCTGCAGGCAAGACCCATGCTCATAACAGAAGTGTCTGCTCCAGTGTCAATTAGCGCCATTACTTCTTCGTCGTCCACAGTTACCGCAATGTTTGATGTTACCACTCTTCGCATCCCGTTTGACTGCGTCTGTACATCTTTTTGCTGCTGTCGCTGTCGTCGTAGTAGAGGATCTTCCGTAGAGTCAGCGTCAGCGGCCTCACCTCCGGAGGTCGCTGAACTCAGTTTTCCCGACTTGCAGGACTGGGTGAACGGCGTCTTGGAGCGCCGCGTGAATAGGCTGGGCTCGGTGACCTGTAGCGAGTAGGCGACGAAGAGCGAGGCTCTTGTGACCGATGTTCGATACTGCGACGACTCGAGATGAAACTCTCTATTTCCTGTGGTCGCTCGCCAGGTCGTGGACGAGGGGCATTAGGCGAAAATCCACGGAGACCCACACGACGGTATGGACATGACCGGTAGACGTGTCCGGCTTCCCCGCAGTGGAAGCAAAGGGGCCTGTGGTCGGGTGTACGCCAGATGTCACTCTTTCTCGGTCTTGCTTCGGCGATCAACGGTGAGCTGCGAGGGCGGAAGCCTTCCTCCATTTGTTGAGCGTGTCGCTCATTGGGGTAACATACGCTGGTTGAACTGTACGTTGGACGACGTCGCACTGCTTCCGCGTAGCTCATCTCGACGCAGTGCCTCTGTTGTGGCGCCTCGGATGGTTGGGGAGCGTGAACAGCTTGCCGTAGCTCGGCGCGTACCATCTCCGCAATGGAGAGCTGCTCTGCAGGTGAAGCAGTCACCTGCATCTTTTGTAGCTCTTCCTTAATGAGAGCTCTGATAAGCTCTCGCAACGCGCTGATGTCATTGCCGAGAGTGACAGAAGTGACCTCACTTGGGTTTACACCACGGTTATACTGTCTGGCACGCTGTTGAAGGGCCCTCTCCATGGCAGTGGCTTCCTCATGGAACTCCGCAAGTGTCGCAGGCGGGTTTCGAATCAGGCCGGCAAAAATCTCTTCTTTAACACCACGCATTAGGTGGCGAACTTTCTTGGATTCGGACATGGCGGGCTCAGCACGCTTGAAAAGCCGATCCATGTCCTCTACGTAGGTCGTCACCCTTTCGTTAGGGCCTTGAACCCTTGCCTCTATAGCACGCTCCGCTGTCTCCTTCCTGTCCTCTCGGGAAAATGCCTTGAGGAACTGCCGTTGAAACTCATCCCATGACGTAAGCGCTGCTTCGTGGTTCTCAAACCACGTTTTCGCGGAGTCCTCCAGGAAGCAGTACACATAGCGTAGCTTACGCTCTGGGGTCCAATCGTTGAT
This sequence comes from Rhipicephalus annulatus, assembly GCA_013436015.1. Lineage (NCBI taxonomy): Eukaryota > Metazoa > Arthropoda > Arachnida > Ixodida > Ixodidae > Rhipicephalus > Rhipicephalus annulatus. The sequence goes on from WOVY01004701.1 coordinate 90,384, forward strand.
GACGGCGACCCGGTTGAAATGCTCGAGCCAGTCGTCGGCATCTTCAAAAGCAGCTCCGTGAAATGTCTTCGGCGTCTTGGGCTGGTTGATAACCAGGTGCGCTGGTGGTGGCGCGGTGACGTTAGGCGGTGTTTGATTCATAGCCCTCTGACGTTCAGGCAGCAAACCGTGCTGTGGCTCGAGTCCCTGGAGACGACGGCTGGAACGTACGTGCACAGGGGTAAGCTCGGCTGAGATACTCGATGGACTTGCGTCAGGGGTGCTCTCAGGGGACCGTATCATCTACCGTGCCCAGCACTTCCACCAGAAAATGTCACAAAGACACAGGCACGCAGGCACAAAATAGGGCGTTTACTTTCGCAACCCAAGGGCCAGAAACGCGAACACCAGAGCACGCGCACACAGATCTACTTCGTTGTTCTCTTCAGATGCTGGCTACTATAGTTGCCAGCCTACCTTGCGTCAATATGCTGTCCAACAAGCCAACGATAAATTGGTCTTGAACGAGCCTATTCTCAATAGGCGCAGAGCCGTTGTTGCATCTTTTGACGATGTTTCTCAATGCGGCGTAAAACGCATCAACGCTTTCGTCTGCTTGCTGCGTCCGCTTTTGAAAATGGTAACTCTCGTGAACTTCGTTTAGCTGGTGAAGGAAATATGAGGTGAACTTGCTTTCCACGACGCTGCACGAAACAGCTTCTTCGGTCGTCAAGTTGAGAGACGCTAGCACGTGACGAGCTTGAACAGTCGTGCAATATAGAAACGTTCGTACCAAAGCTCGTCGGTAGCTCAGTGCAGTCCTGTTGCGTAGGCATAGTCCTCGAACTGCCCCATCCTGCTGGACCATGAACTTGGGTCATTAAGGTCGAAGCTCTGTGGCTGTTGGAGTCCACGTACCCGAGCAAATGCAGCGATAAGCTTCAGTATCGAGAGCGAACGGTGGTCACTTCTGACTCAATGTACGATGCGCCACCATGTACGATGCAACATGCAGACCAACGATAGGCGCGTCTACATCAGTGAATCCGAGACCGGTTGACTGAACGAATCCCTCTAGCATTATTCGACCACACCATATATAGAGCACATGGCGCATGGCACCCTCTACAGCACCCGCAGCGTCAGCTGGCTGAGAGTGCTTAGAACTGTATGGGGTAAGGCTGTCGATGTTTTGTCTTGTCACCTAGACGATCTTGGCTCATACCCACAAGGGGGACTGGCAACACTGTACCTTATAATGAAAAATGTTTATACAACGCTTGCTAAAAAAGAGAGAAATTAGATAAGAACAATAATAACATTCCTTTAAGAAAACGAGTAAAGTGCAGAAAAAATTGATAAATCAGACTATATATAAAACAAATTAGATTCCGAGCGTCTAAATGACATCAAATTTCGTCGTCTTTCTTGCTAATTGTATTTCTGTATTACATTTGCGATAAAAACAAAAACACCGCGTGCGCGAACGTTGTAAGCTGCAGACACAAACGAAGAAGACGAGTGTCCAGTGCACGCGCCCTTGTCTCGTGAAGCGATCAGAGCTCTTAGTCGTTCGTCCTGATCAGCGCGCCCCTTGGACTTTACCGGAGCAAAGTCCACGATCGCCCACCAGAAACAACGACATAAGGATGGCTCGCCGAAGGCATAACGTGAGGCATTTTGTTGAACGCGTTTTTAGTGCAGCCTTGAACCTTGTGCGTAGACTAAGACCGCGCTCCGATTACTTGTAATGCCGTGGTGACTGCGGCTGCCAGCATAGTGTGGTAACAAGGCTGCGTTCTCTGCCAGTCTTTCTCGTTGTTCACTCGGCGCATATTGGCATACGCGCCGTGTTTGAAGCATTTTCCTGTGCTTATGTTCGAGTCGTTCGAATAAGAGCAGGCTTTGTTTGCTGTCAACCCCGTATTTACATACGCTCCTCGCCTCGACTTTCGCGCTTCATTTGACAGAGTTGAGCACTGTGCCGCTGCTCGGTCGAGAACGACGCTGCGCTACTAAAAACTTGTAGCAGATTATCGCTGATATGCACTGGCCTGTCTTATTTAGAGACGGCTCTTCCATCGGCTTTCTCTAGTGAAGGTAGGGCAATGAGTGGAGGAACGCTCTAGAATACGGCAGTTGGCCTTAAATACCGACTTCGAGAGACTTTTAGATGCTTATAAGACTCAGGATGAAGTATTCTTCGAACATATGTGTAGCTTCGCACGATACAACATATTGGCGACGAGGATGGGATCCACATGCGTCCAGCCGAGGTGGGCATACGACATTTCCTACTTGTGCTACCATGTTCAGCACCCTGGATACAGCCCACCGATACTCCATTTCTGCGGATCACCAGTTCATGACATCGAGACCATACCTGCATTGCCCCACGTCTATCCTACCGATATGTGAGTCATTCTTCATTCTACTTTCTTCTGCTGTGCGGCTGACATTCAAGACGTTATCTAAGGATATTTCGGCGGATTGACGGAAGTACAGACCTTTACACATGGGGTGGCTACACCGTTATTTCCTCCGCGTACGGTCTGTCTCGGCAGCAGGATGTTTCCCGCAATTCCACCATCTCCATTCCTGCAATGCCCTGGCGTGCCTCCGATTCCCTGGGAGACAGGGCTTCGCGTCGTGCAAGTGTACATCGACGCGGCTGCCCCGGATGCTACGCCAGACGCCAAGGAGGCGTTGCTGCGCAACGCTCTTGGAGTGGAGGGATTGCAAGCGTACTACAAGGCTGCTGACGAGCAGACGCTGTGTGAAGGCGTCCAGGCTTCAGGAGATGGCACAACTTGCAACGTGTACCAGCAGGCCTTAGCCGTTATGGACGCATACTTCGCGCCACCTGAAGACACTTTCTGCGTACGTGCCCGAATCCGGCGGAGAGTTCAGGGGCTGGACGAGACTACCGTCCTATTCATTCTAGCGCTGCGGCAGTTGGCAAACGACTGCAATTTCGGCACCGCTTCCGATACCATGATACAGGACCAAATTCTACACAGCCTGCATGACCCAAACCTGCTTCGGTCATTCATGCAGATGGGAGACGCTTTCACCGTGCATTCGGAGTTGGAACATGCCAGGGAAGACGAGCGCGTCGAACGCGCGTTTCAACATCTGGCAGCTCTGCAGGTCGACTCGGTTACGAGATGCGAGCATCCACGCCGCGTTGTTCGTGCTCTTGAATCCATACTGCTACAACTTGATGCTTCTAACCCTGCTGTGCCATGGGCGTTTACGAGTTCTGCGGACAATTGGCCAATCCTACCGGGCCATACTTCGACTTCACCAACTACGACAATCCCATCCTCGTCACCAATATATTGCTCCGTGTGGCGCGCCCGCCGCACGATACAACAATAAGAATTTCAAAAATGGCTCTATCTTCTCATTGATATATCACCCACAATAGAGCTTGTCGGATAACTGATGAGATAAAAAATTGCTCACTCTGTCAGCACATGGGGTTACATTTACGAAGACTTCATACGAAGTAAAAGTTTATCGTATTCTAATTTTTTTTGTTCCGATATCGCGTTTCACTACGTAGAAATGAAGGAATGCATAGAAAGCATTGTGTTAATGAACAAATCGCCAGCGAAACCAGCATACTCTTTCGGTCGCTTACAGAAGTCATGTGAGCTGTGATTATATACAGTGAGCGCAATGTAACAAGCCTGAGCCTAGTTCCTCTGCAAACAAAATGACAGTGTTGAAGCTGCGGCACTGCTGTAGCTGTACCACGTTGTTTTGGGACAGTGCTGTGGCAACGTTGTTTTTAACTATGCAATGCGAAAAATATATTCCAGGTGAGAGGGCGAAATTGTGCATGTACTTAACTAATTGGTTAGTTCACTCCGAATAGTCAATGGGAAGTTAGCACAGGTCTCCTGCTAACAAAAGGTAGTTGGTCTTTCTTCATATGTCGTACGATAACTTCGAAAATTGTTGGGCCCACGCTATCTGGGAGATACGATGCAGAGATTCGTATAATGCACGTGTTTGGAAACTTATGAGACAAAAGCAGGTGACACTATGGCATCCTCATTCAAGAAACAATGAAATTGGCCTGGCTGCTGTCGTTCTAGGTGTTATGCTGTGCTGTACGACCTCTTCTACATTCCACTCTCAGTCGAATGTCCTCTGCACAACGTGGGTGATGCAGAGCATGTTCGCTGTATGTGGTTGGACCATGCACTGCCTGATGAGCACTGCGTTCACGAACATCATTTTTCCTCTTAACAGCTCAGCGCCTACCACACTGTGGAGCCTTCGTCAGACGAGAGGGGGGACACTGAACGCCGAGCTATTTATAGAACCGGCAAACACTGACAGTTCTTGTTTTTTGTCAGTCTCATCTAGTGTGCTATCGTGGCAGAAAGTCGTGGACGACATCCCGTAAGATGCGAGCGTTGTGCAGCACCTCTTTTACGACACAGTGTTCCTGTTGTTAAATAGCAATCGTTTCGCGTTGTGTGTCATGTCGTATCAGCTCCTCGTATTGTACTGCATAGGAGCGATTCTGTCATTTTTTAGTGTGGATATATAATGAATAATATTATCAATATCACGTTCTCACGAGGGATTTGAATGAAATGCCGTGCCAAAATATTATAGCTCACACTTTGTGTCAGCCTACTGTACTCGTGCTGAACAGCTTTCTTTTCTTTCTTTTTTTCTTTCTTTCTTTCTTTCTTTCTTTCTTTCTTTCTTTTTGTCTGTCTGTCTTTCTCTCTTTCTTTCTGTCTTTCTTTCATTCGCTCATTCGTTCTTTATTGCTTTCTTTGTAATGCGTCACTTGCTGTTTTATTCTGGATATTTTTGAATAGATAACTGAAATAACATTTTTTAAAGTGTAGGTTCAAAGAAACTCTCAAACGCCGCAGTTATTACAAAAAAGAAAGAGAAACAAATCAATTATCATTTCACGCGTACACAGCTTCCTTTTGTTTATTTTCTAGTTTTTGTTTTCTCATAGTTTTGTGTTGTCACGTGGCAAACCGTCGATTCTGGTATGATCAAACGAACTTCGGCATTTTGGAAGATTTCAACTGCACGTAGAATCGAAATTAAATAATTGCACTACGCCAGTCTAAACATACATGTCGCACTAATTTAATACAGAGCTTTCACAGTTTTTCAGAAATGTTATGACTAATGAAGCGGGCACGTCCTAATTTTTTTTCTTTTTTAGCAATCGGTGATGACAAATGACGAGTTCGGAAGAGGAAGTGATAAAGTAGGTTTACTTCACAGCGACTGTAGTCCAGCTGATGGCTGATCCACCTAATATAAGAAACTCTGTATGTTTAAAGCTTTCACGTTCGGGAGATAGCATTAAGGGACACTATATACCTAAAGTATGAATTGGTTTAGATTGATAAGCAGTACTTTAAAACCTCTCATGTCATTATTTCACCGTCATATGTGCATTAGTTAAGTTGAAAATCAAGTTCAACGTTTCCTTTAATTTTCACGACGATATCTCCGCACGTGACGTCACGCGTTTTAAGTGTACTTCTGGTATCCTGGTGGCGATGGCTGAATAATTTTTTCTTAAATTTGGTGCGTTAAGTTTCTCGCCCCTTCAGAGGACAGTTTACTTCATTTTTAGCAATTACAAACTACGTACATCCTAAGGACAGCCATCCATATTCGACCTCACAGTGATTGGTGCGGGAACTTGAAGGTGACGTAGCCACCTGCACTTCTCTTTGCGCGTTTCTTTTTTCTAGCATATTTCTGCAGCTGTGGCTCTTTACAATTACCTTGCGTGATTCACACTCTCATTTGTCGTTTGCTTTCCCTTTATGCACATGTTTGGTACCTAAAACAGCCAATTACTTTACTTGATGCGCAGGCGCGCCGTCGCCGAGCGGAGGCACGCAGACGCGCCCTGCTTGCCACCCACGAGGTTCCGCAGCGGGACTGGTTCTGGTGGCTCCACATCGCGAGTCCGATGTGCGAACGCGTGATGCTCAATCTGCTGTGGGTCTTCGCACTCTTATGTTTGGTTCTGATAGTGCCACTGCTGATTGGAATTTCTTACATCATCCTGTTGGTGTTGGGAGCCTTTCTGATCGCGGCCTTGGTGGTGGGCGGCAGGACACTCTTGCGCACCCTCACTGACTTCATGACGGATACGTTCCGCGAGGTTTCCACCATGTGCAGAGAGTTATTCCAGGATCCTTCACTTGAGCGTCTGTTCGACATAGCCTGGAGGTACCTAAACCGGTGACCGGAGTATCATGCTCCAGTTTTTGCCGACTTAGCTGCCAAGCTTTCGATTGTGCAGGTGGCCGTCGGGCAAAGCGGCAGTTGTCGGCGTCTACTCGGAGCACAAGGCATGCCGGCCAAGGCGCGTGTGATGTGGAAGGAATACGTTACATCTTATTTCAACTCTCGGGTGAACAGCTGCAAGTTTTTTTTTGCACCAATATGCCCCATGACATCAGTTAAATAAAAAGAAAAAGTTCTTTTTTTCTATAAAGGCCAGGAGTGGTCGATGCAGTGGACCGTGCGTCCAGCTCGTCAAGTCAGGTGGTCAGCCGGGGTGGTGGTGAAGCCCGCGTAGGTGGCGAATGCGAGCCTGGCGAAGGCCAGGGCAGGTTCCCAGTAAGTGATCAAGCGTTGCCTCTGTGGCGGGGGCAACGCAGAATCGGCATGTCGTTGGTAGAGGCTGTGCACCGGATGTCCAATGTAGCCCGGATTGCAGGAGTCAAGGCAGTGCCCACACGAATCTTCCTGAGCGCAACCTTCTCTCGGTGAGTTAAGCCACCGGGAAGGAGGTTGCGCTCAGGAGGATTCGTGTGGGCGCCGCCTTGACTCCTGCAATCCGTCTTCCGCCTACTAGTAGACTAACCATATACATGTCCTTTAAATGGTGGCTATACAACGCCGGGGATAAGAAGACACGTGACAAATAAGCGAATGAAACGGGGTGCGTGGTTCCCCTAGGTGCTCTGTCTGATTTGATATGATATGTAGTGTTTAACGTCCCAAAACAACCCCATGGTTATGAAACACGCCATAATGAAGGGCTCCGAAAAATTTGACCACCTGCGGTTCTTTACCGTGTACCCAAATCTGAGCACATGGGCCTACAACATTTCCGCCTCCGTCGGAAATGCAGCCGCTGCAGCTGGGGTTTGATCCCGGGACCTGCGGGTCAGCAGCCGAGTACCTTAGCCACTAGACCACCGCGGCGGGGTCTTCTGTCTTCTGTGCAACTTGTGAATATCAGCCCATAAGCAAGTTGAGAGCTTACAATGCACATATGACATATTTGAACTATACCTTGTCAAACCAACTCAGGTGTATCCCATGTAGCTACCCATCCTCGTGAAAAACAATCAAAACCAAGACCCAGGAAACTGGCCAAACTAATTCGAGGTCTTTGCGGGTTCTCTATGTGCGTTTTTTTGTACACTGCAGAATTTTTCTGAGACTTGCCTTTCGCTCACCCGATGAGCTTTCTGTGCGTTTTTGATAGGCTTTCACCATGGAAGTAGTGTGTGTGTGTGTGTTTGTGTGTGTGTGTGTGTGTGTGTGTGTGTGTGTGTGTGTGTTGCGTGCGCTGTGGGGGGGGGGTGTTCACTAGAAACAATTTGTTGCAGCTTTCCAACTGTGTGTGCCTTAGTGGTTGGTGTTACAATAAAACTTTGCTTTTCATGTTTAAGAGTGCCGTGCTTCTATGGGTTCTTGCCTTTGCTGTATATAGCCACCTTTAGAGTTTTACGTCCCAAAACAACAGTATGATTGAAAGACGCAGCAGTGGAGAGCTCAAGAAATTTAGACTCTGCGTTAGCTTCAACGTTCAATAAATTCTAAGCACATGGCCTTAGGATTGTTGGTCTCTGTCGAAAAGTAATCGCAAGAAATGCATCAAAATATACAGCTAAATTTTCACATGAATGCAGAAGAGGGGAAAAGTGAGGGAGAGAGAGAGAGAGTGTGTGTGTGTGTATATAATAGAAAATTGCATAAGGTACGATATCGTAGATCTGTATAGAAGTGCATCATGCGACGATTATACAAGAATGATACATACAGTAGGCCGGCATTTTATATGCTATCCTTCGTCGTTCTTCTGAAAAGCGTGGTATCCGCTAAACGCTTGCAAGGAATTTCGTGCCAATCGTTCATGCAGTGGCTGAGGACGATGAGGAATTACGCCTGAAGTGGGTATTCGCCACAGTAATAGTTGATCAAGAACAAGCTTTTGTAAATGGTTGGAGCATTCGACGACTCACTCGTTATGATATTCACATTGTGTGACACCTGGTTGTTCTCTTGCTGCTCTAAAACGATTTATTGCTCTCATTACAGCGATACCTATCCCGACATCAAGCAAGTTTTCGAATAAGTCCGAAGCACCAGCGTAGCTCAGTGTTAGAATACTGAGCTGATACGAAGCGGAGGGGGTTCGAGCCCCCCTGTCCCCTTAGTACCAGTTTCTTTTTCTTATTTTGTGCAAAGAGGTTACGGACACCGGCGGTGGCGGCCGCGGAGAACTATATGGCGCCGCACATGACCCGAGTGTTGATCTCATACCAGCTTTCACTCTAAAATAGAATTGTTACTAAGTCGCCCAAAGCTTGACATAGCAAAGTAGGACCCCCCAGCGGGCGTACCCCACGGCGAGCTTCGGGATGCGCAGCTTCCTTCTTGGTGTCACACCCTTTTTTAGGACGTCCTGTGTCACTCTGGTCCCGTTCTGGTGCGGCTAGGTTATGTACTACACAGCGGGGGTTGCGCCTGATGTCTGCGCTGTTTGTTTTTCCTTCAATCTATGACACGTAATGCGTGGCTTGCTTCCTTTTTCTGAATTTTCTTTATCTCTCCATTTTCTTTGTTTTGTGGAGGCTTCTCTTTATCTCTCTTGCCTTCTGCTTTTCTTGCTCTGTCTATTTGTCTCTACATCATTCTTCCTGTGCTGGGCTTTGCTCTCTATCCTCCTCCCAAATACAACACTCCTCCCGTTCATTTCCATTTCTAGCCCCCTTGCTACAATATACTGTACAAGTTTGGGCTATACTCTATATATAGTTTGGGCTATATCTCTATATATGCTTCAAATACAACATGAAATATTGCGCTAATAAATCGTGATACAAGTGCTGCCATCGGGTATCAGAAAATTTGAATATCATATTGATTTCACGATGTAAAGCCAGTCACCCACTACAAAACGGACGCACATTGTTGCGCCTATTTTCTTAAGGCCACATAGTGGGCGCATAGCAAGCTCGAAAAGATTTCATACATATAAGTGTTTGAAGTACACACCAGCGGCAGCATATCGCTATTTCGTTCAACTCTTTGAGGCGAAGCTGTAATTGTTTTTCTTTATTCTTCGTTCTGTTCTTTTCTTCTGTTATCTCTGTCGTCCCTGTGTTTCTTGACGTTTTATTTGTTGCCTTCTCTTTTTGCGTATTTTTCTTTCTCACACTTTCTATCTTTCTTTCATGCCTTTCTATCTTTATTTTTTGCTTCCTCTTTCTACCTCTTTGTCTTTATTTCCCCTCTCTCTCATCGAAGTTCTCTCTTTCTTTGCTTCTATTTCTTTTTGTCTTTCTTCCCTTTCTTTACCTTTAAATTTCTCTTTCCAGCTATGTATTTCTCTATCCCGTGCTTCTTTTTCTCTTTACCGTCATAACTTTCCTTCTCACGATTATTTTCTTTTTCCACCAACTTGCTGTACTAATGCAATGCTGTACTAATGCTGTGCTTTCCTCGCGTGCGTAGTTATCCAAGTGGTTGCAACGCTACACTCTTAACCACGTAAGCTCTATAGTAGAGGCATACATTTACAAGGTCCGTATCTAATTTAAAGGGTATGAATTACATTTTAATGTGGTAACTTGTATCGCATAAGTCACGGTATCTTCAACTGACCCAGAAACCCTTAAAGCAAAAGGTAACTAGCAAACTCTAAAATAGGAACCTTTATTAGAGGTATAGCGTGTTTTTGTCTCTAAAGGTATTTGAAAAACTTCTAAACAGAAAGGTTATAGTGTAAACCTTGAAATCCACCTATTATGACAACTACAGCAGACCACTGTATGAAATTGACCTTATACAACTTCTGCGTGTCTCGTACAATAACTCTTTCATTAAGAGAAGAACATCACAATGGACAAACAGACGTTGCGGGTTCATATCCCATCAATTCAGCAAACTGCATTTTCCTTTCATTCACCTCGAAAATAGAAGCGCCCTCAAAGAAAGACAGGCTTATCGGCTGACCATGCTTTTTAGCTTAGTGTTGAACAAATTTTTTAATCAATAAATGTCTGTAAAACCTGCGTGCGCATTGTAATTTCTGTGAGAAATATTTGAAATTCTTTGGAGTACATGAATCCGAACAGTCCATACAGGAGCTTAGGCTCGAAAACTCGTCCGGATGTGAAGGAAATAAACAAATTAGTTAGAGCTAAGCGAACTTTATTCAAAATGAGAAAGTATACATTAAATAACTATAAATAACTGCAGTGTTTTGTTGTGGAAAAAATATTTATCTTAGAACCTCTAAACATCTGCTCAAGTAATCGTTGTCAATAAAGTTTGACCAACCAATTGCATTTAGTTATCAAACACTTTTTTATTTAAAAACGCCTAGAAACATTGCAATAGGTTTGAAAAAGCCAATGTGGGTTAGAATTTTGAGGTTTTAAAAGTTGTTGAATCATATTCATGGTCTGCGAAAAAGCACATGGGTACATAATATTATAGGGGAAAGCACATGCGCACTGTCCAGTTCTTTCAGGTGAATTATTTCTTTCCGCCTCCTTGTACTAAGCTTGGTCATTGTGTACGTATACAGGCGGTGCAGCAACGTGTATTTTTCTCAGTAGAGCAGCCTGTACATAGGAAAATCAAAGATAAAAGAGAGTGGTATACACTAAATGCAGCCATTCGGTAGACATTCCACATTTGTCCAAGTCCTCTTTTCGAATGTCATCTGCCGCTTGAGCACTTATCAGTGCGTCTTTCACGTTTTGCGAATACGGTAAATGCTTATCCACTCATTTCAGCATCGTTTTTCGACTGCGCTCGAGTTAACATGAGGAGAGCAAGTTGGTCGTAAAGAGCACGAGAGGCCAGCCAAGTGTGCGACTGAGAGAACACAAAGCCGTCTTTTTTTCTTATCGTGTGCCTAAGTGAGGTTTGAATAAAGGCTGCGACAGACTACTCTTTTAGCACAAAGACTACACAGCAAAATGCCACATGACCCAGAACATAGTACGTGACACTCGTTACCTAACAACGTTGTGAAAAGATTGTAAGCTGACACGTGCAGGCAAAGCGAGTAATATGTGCTGCACGATAAGCTCGTCAATTCCGATTGAGCACTAATTTTAAGAAATTAATGTGCAAAATTTACAATTAATTACTAGATTACCCGATTCCCGTATACGAGAGGCCACATTTGTCAGGGCACACAAAAGGGAAAACGCACAACGGCTGCAAAATAAAACTTTGCTTACCGAGATCAGCAATCCTGTTGTGGGCGCTGGGACTATGGCCCCAATAGTCGCGTCACAAGCGATACATGACAAAGTCGACCATGTACATGACCTTATATTGCTTTCAGTCACATTGGAGGTTATTGCACCGGCCACGTACACGCCACAAATGTACTTGTTGGACGGAACCGTGTGCTTCAGTTCGGCGTGCATATACATATATATATATATATATATATATATATATATATATATATATATATATATATATATATATATATATATATATATATATATATATATATATATATATATATATATGTGTATGTATGTATTCACGAGCAAAACAAGAAAGACTTACAGCCAGGGCTTCACCCGAACCAGAGCCACGAAAATGTTCTCTTCTTCTTCGCAGCCCAAAACGAGTATGAGCCACAGCGGTGGCATTACACCCTCTCACAAGAAGCATCGTCTCAATGCTGTACATAAAGACAAAAAAAAAGAAAATCAGACAACAATTACCCTGCAAGCAAAATGAATGGCGTAAGGCGGAATAACGTAGTTGGTTCTGAAGTCAAGAGTTGAATGAGAAATAAGAAAAATAGGAAAGATTGCAAGGAAAAGATGAAACAAAAAGAAAGATTCGAAGTTACCAATAAAGTCAGTCACTCACTGGCGATTCACAGCGTGAAAAGTATGGTTTGTGCCGTGAAACGTGAATCACTTCAGTTTGCGGGGTGAAATGAGAACGTTCCGAAGTGCCTTCTGTGAGAACCTCGTAAGTGACGTCGCTGAGACTTCGTACGACAATTTAAGGGCCGAAGTAGTGGCGAAGAAGCTTTTCTGAACAGCCACGCTGTCGGATAGGGGTCCTTTCGAGACTTCATCAACAGGCTTGAAAATAACTTCACGGTGGCGAAGTTTGTAGCGGCGCGCATCTGTGGTTTGGTGATGTCGAATACGGTGACGAGCAAGTTGACGGGCCTCTTCTGCGCACTGCGCGAATTTGGCGGCATCCGTGTGGTATATTTCCAAGCTGTCGGACAGGAGCATGACGTCGAGCATCGTCGTGACCTCGCGACCGTGGACTAAGCGAAAAGGTGTGAAACCGGTTTTTTCTTGAAGAGCAGTGTTATATGCAAAAGTGACGTACAGAAGTATAACGTCCCAGTTCTTGTGATCGATGTACACATACATTGACAGCATGTCTGCAATTGTCTTATTGAGTCGTTCAGTCAGCCCATTGGCTTGCGGGTGGTAAGCCGTTGTTTTAGGATGTTCCGTGCCACTTAATGGCAAGACTTCCTGCAGCATCTCTGCGGTGAAAGTTGTCCCACGATCAGTTATGACGACAGCTGGCGCACCGTGACGTAAGACGATGCTGCTAACGAAAAATTGGGCTACGTCTGCTGCAGTGGCTTATGGAAGTGCCTTGGTTTCACAGTAGCGTGTTAAGTAGTCGGTATCGACCACAATCCACCGGTTTCCTGACGAAGACGTGGAGAATGACCCCAGCAAGTCTATGCCAATCTGATGGAAGGGTGCCTTTGGTGGGCCTATTGGTTGCCGTAGTCCCGCTGGTCGTAAAGGTGGAATCTTACGTCGCTGACAGTCGCGACATGTGCGAACGTAGTTCTTCACACTCTTTGCGAGACGTGGCCTGTAGTAGGAAAGTATAATCTGTTGCAACGTGCGCGTATAGCCGAGGTGTCCGTTCGATTGCTCATCATGACACGCACGTAAAATGTCACCACGAAGCGTAGTTGGCGCAACAAGCAGATACTTAGCTTGTGTAGGATTAAAGTTATTTTTATAAAGCACTCCATCACGGGAACAAAAGCAGCATAGTGAGCGTGCAAAGCTTCGAGGAGGGCGAGGATTGCGTCCTTCCAGGTAGTCAATTAGCGGGATGAGCTCCGAGTCACGACGCTGTTGCTCAGCCAAGCGGGTCGCTGATACGGCAGAAAGAAAAGTGTCGTCGTCTTCAAGGTCAGCGTTGGTATTTTCTACCGGTGCACGTGAGAGACAGTCGACTTCGGTGTGTTTCCGTGCAGAATTGTGGACGATGGTGACATCAAAATCTTGTAGCCGAAGGCTCCAACGTACTAGACGACGTGAGGGATCTTTGAGATTTGTGAGCCAACAAAAAAAATGGTGGTCGCTAACTACCCTGAATAGGTGGCCATACAAGTATGGGCGGAACTTTGTTATGACCCAGACAACAGCGAGACATTCCTTTTCGGATGCAGAATAGTTTTTCTCCGCTGGGGATAACGTTCTGCTCGCATAAGCGATCACGCGCTCTACGCCATTATGCCACTGAACTAATACCACTCCTAGTCCAACGTTGCTGGCGTCAGTGTGTAATTCCGTGTCGGTGCTTTCGTCAAAATGACTCAGTACAGGTGGAGCCTGGAGGAGGTTTCAAAGGGTGTCGAACGTATGGCACTGATCGGGACCACAAACAAACGAGACACCGTCTTTTCTAAGCTTGTTGAGGGGTCCAGCAACTTTCGAAAGGTTTTTGACAAAGCGCCTGCATTACGCACAGAGCCCCAGAAATCAGCGTAGGTCGCGCGTATTTGTGGGCACGGGAAAGACGGCAACGGCGTGGCTTTTTTCTGGATCTGGGCGGATGCTGGCATGGCTCACAACGTGAGCAAGGAACTTCCGTTCTTCATATCCAAAATGACATTTCCCGGGTTTGAGAGAAAGCTCCGCTGTTCTGATTGCCTGAAGAACTGCCTGAATACATTGGACGTGTTATTCAAACGTGTCTGCAAAGACCATGACGTCATCAAGGTAAACAAGACATGATTGCCTTTTGAACCCCGTGAGGACCATATCCATCATTCTTTGGAAAGTAGCTGGCGTTGATCATAGACCAAAAGGCAACACTTTAAACTCGTACAGGCCATCGGGAATGATAAACGCCGTCTTTTCGCGGTCCCGCTCATCCACTGCGATTTGCCAGTAGCCGCTACGCGAATCCATGGAGGTAAAATTATTTAGCGTTGCGTATACGGTCCAACGATTCATCTATTCGGGGTAGAGGATAAACGTCCTTTTTGGTGACCTTGTTCAGATTACGGTGATCAACCCAAAAACACAACGTACCGTCCTTCTTCTTTACTAGCACAACTGGCGAAGCCCAGGAACTGGTTGATGGCTGAATGACGCCGTCCTGAAGCATCTGCTGGACTTGGTCACGTATAGCGTCTTGCTCTTTTTGTGACACCCTATAGGCATGTTGTCGGATGGGTCTCTCGGTGGGTTCCGTGATGATACGATGCTGAACATGTGGTGTCTGTTTAACCTTACACGTAGTGGCAAAGCAGTCTTGAAATGAGCTGAGTATACGCGAAAGGCTTTCTCGTTGAGCCGAAGGTAGTCTGTCGTTTACATCGAGAGTGCTCGTGAAGACCTCGTCAGGGTGGCCATTCGATGAAAATGAAGCTAACGCGGATGAACCATCGTCATCGGCAAGTTCTTCACAATACGCAATGACAGTGTGTCTCGTTGAGTGGGGATATTCGCCGCTGAAGTTTGTGACCAGGAGGTGAACATGTCTGTTGCTAGGCTGAATGATTCCTCGGGCAACACAGATTGGTCGTGAAATAAGGAGTGACAAATTGGCTTCTGCAATTGCTGCGTCAGACACGTCCTGTCCCAATTCTACTTTCACAAAGAGGCTGCTTTGAGGTGGGAGAGTCAGAGAATCATTAGTAACACGGAGCGCTCTTTTCCGGAATTGTGTACTGTCAGTTGCAGCGCAAAAAGGATCCTCGAACGACACAAGTAATTTACGGAGGTCGATGACGGTACCGTATTCACGAATGAAGTCAACTCCTAGAATGACTGGCCGAGAGCACACGCGCAATACGAGTAAAGAGCCCGCAAATGTGAACGTACGTATTCGAATGCCTGCCGTGCACATACTGGTAGGCATCACCAGATGGCCACCTGCCGTGCGCACCTTGGATCCTTGCCATGGTGTGGTAACCTTCCTCAGTTCAGATGCCAGTGTGGTGCTCATTACGGAAAAATCGGCACCGGTGTCGACGAAGGCGTTGACAGCATGACTGTCGACGAAGACGGCGATTTCGGCGGAAACAATCTTTCTGCTGTCGGAAAACACTGCAAAACCGGAATGGTCTTCATCCGGTCGCGTCGTCGAAGGAGGGTCTTTTAAAGTTCGCTGGACCACGACTTCACCTCCATAAGTCGCTGTTCCTAGTTTCCCCTCGGGGACTTGATGACTGGCTCCTGAAAGGAGCGGAAGACGTTGAGGGCAAACTGGGTGACGTAGACCGGCGAGGCGATGGTGACCTCGACTAGTGGTGCTGAACAGTCGAAGGTGTTCGCTGGCCCGTGAGATAGGCTTAAATTTTTCCGGGGCGCTCACCATAGCGCGGGCATCGAGCATTAGGGTGGAAGCCATGGGGACCTAGTTGCCGGTATTGGCAGTTCCGGTATGCGTGACCCGCTTCGCCGCAGGGCTAGCAGAGCGAACGGTTATCCAAGGTGCGCCACGTGCTTGCTTCCCTCTTTGCATTAAGGCAGACAGCAGATAGGTGGGTGTGCTCGGAAACCTTTAGCCGAGAGGCGGGCTCGAAGCAGTGTCATAGAATGGCTGCATAGCCTGGTACCTTGGCCGCATAGCAGGATCTGTAGCCGGTGGCGCAGAAGATCGCAATACCGCTGCGTATGTCGGGACTGGGGCCTCGGGAATCGGTGGTCCGATCAGGGCCAGGGGTGTGACGGCCTGCCGGACTTCTTGTCTGATTACACCCACGAGGTGGATTACACCCACAGGTGAATGGGATCCCACTGCCTGAAGTTGTCGCAATTCGTCCCGAACGATGCTTCGAATGAAGTCTGTGAGGGCCTGTCTCTTGCCGTCAGAGCCGATAGAGCACGCGGTGCCCGGGATCTGGCGTTCTTATTGTGACGACCGCTGCTGCAGCGTACGTTCCATCGTGGTTGCTTCACTGATGAACTGGGCGACTGTCGTCGGTGGATTGCACACGAGCCCAGCGAAAAGATGTTCTTTTATTCCGCGCATCAAATGCCGCACCTTATTTTCCTCGGGCATGGCAGGATCCGCGCGCTTGAAGAGCCGAAGCATGTCCTCAACAAACATGGATACTCGTTCGTTCGGACGCTGGTTTCTTCAGGATATGGCTTGTTCTGCCCTCTCCTTTCTCTCAGTATTGTGATAGGCGCCACAGAGCTGTTGGATAAACTCTTGCTAGGTTGCAAAGCAGCCCTCGTTGTTCTCGTACCACGTCTTCGCAGATTCCTCTAAGTAGAAGTAAACTCGGCGCAGCTTGCGAACATCGTCCCTTTCGTTGATACTGGCAGCACGATCAAAGTGGTCGAGCCAGTCATCAACATCCTCGAAGATGTCTTCATGGAACAGTATTGGTGTCTGTGGCGCATGAAAGACATGCGCGAGAAGAAAACCTTGGGCGTCACTGGTGTGGACCGCCTGGCTTGTCATCAGAGTTGCCATATTTCTGGGATTCGATACCAAGGGACAAAATTTAGGGGGTAACCCACGAAGGCGGCGGCTGCTTCTTGCTCTTCGAGATGTAGCCGTCTCAAAGATCGCCGACACAGCCGAAGTACACGTACCCAGCACCTCCACCAGTAATGTCACGAGCAAAACAAGACTTACAGCCAGGAGTTTACCCGAACCAGAGCACGAAAATGTTCTCTTCTTCTTCGCAGCCCAAAACGAGTATAAGACAGCGGCTCGTTAAGCAATGGTAGCAATATATTAGATTTGTGGGGTTCAACGTCCCAAAACCACCATATGATTATGAGAGACGCCGTAGTGGAGGGCTCCGGAAATTTTGACCACATGGGGTTCTTTAACGTGCACCCAAATCTGAGTACACGGGCCTTGGCAGCAATATATATATATATATATATATATATATATATATATATATATATATATATATATATATATATATTATATATATATATATATATACATATATATATATATATATATATATATATATACATATATATATCATCATCAACATCATCATCAGCCTGACTACGTCCACTGCAGGACAAAGGCCTCTCCCATGTTCCGCCAGTTAACCCGGTCCCGTGCTTACTGCTGCCGATTTATACCCGCAAACTTCTTAATCTCATCTGTCCACCCAACCTTCTGTCTCCCCCTAACCCGCTTGCCTTCTCTGGGAATCCAGTCAGTTACCCTTAATGACCAGCGGTTATCCTGTCTACGCGCTACATGCCCTGCCCATGTCCATTTTTTCTTCTTGATTTCAGCTATGATATCCTTAACCGCCGTTTGTTCCCTAATCCACTCTGCTCTCTTCTTGTCTCTTAAGCTTACACCTACCATTTTTCTGTTAGATCTTTAGATCTCATATATATATATATATATATATATATATATATATATATATATATATATATATATATATATATATATATATATATATAGTCTCAGCGTCATGACGTTGACGAAGGGTGCAAACATCAGGACGAAACTAAGCTCTTTATTCGGGCGCCGCCGCAAAAAGAAAGTCATATTACAGCAGGACACTGGCACTAAGAGCGGCGAACAGAGCGTCGGCCGTCAATCAACTGACAAGCGGCGGAGTGCATCGTCATTTATACCCTTGCCATCGAACATTCTAGCGTTATCGCTAACGGCAACGTAGGTTCCAGTAAAATTTGTAATGTGCACAAAGCGGCCGTAATCTTAACAAACTGATCTACTAAAGCTTCGAAGCTTCGCAAACATCGTAGGTGCGGTTTTGCGCAGAACGTAGTGTAACGTGGCTATAACAATCCTTGAGAAAGGAACGTAGCATTGGCCCCCTCTGAAAAGGCATTGTACTGATGCTGTAACAGTATATGAAAGTATAACAATAATGCAGGAATTACAAGCAATAAAGTACAATACAGCAATAATACAACCACAAAATAAACTTTCTCAGTTCAATAACGCGCACAAAACGGCTTGAGGCACGTGACATGGACGACTTCAACTCGCGATCGGCGTCGTTAAGAGTTTGTGATAACCTCGTACGTAATCATGTGGACCGAGAAGTCGAACCATACAGTCGGGAGTAGCGTCGCAGAAGATTGTCACTGAGTCTACGTCGGCGTATGAGTGTCCACACCAAAACACGTTCACCGGGTTGGTATTCCACGAAGCGTCGTCGAAGATTGTAATGGCGGCTGTCGGTCGTCGGTCGGTTCTTCATACGGAGGCGGTTGAGTTGTCGAGCTTCCTCACTGCGCTGAAGGTACTCTCGTCGATCACGTTCGGTAACATGGCGTCGAGCGTCATTGCTGGGCTCCTTACGTAGACCAAATTGTATGGAGATATCTGCGTCGTCTCCTGCACCGCCGTGTTGTATGTGAAGGTCACGTACGGAAGAATTGCGTCCCATATCTCGTGTTCGACATCGACGTACATTGCCATCATGTCAGTGATGGTCTTGTTTAACCACTCGGTGAGGCCGTTGGTCGGTGGGTGGTAGGCTGACGTGTGGCGGTGGCTTGTCTGGCTGTATGCAAATTCGCTTGAATTAGGTCAGCCGTAAATACTGTTCCTCTGTTGCTAATGAGGACTTCCCGGGTGCCGTGAGGTAAGACAATGTTTTCTACGAAGAAGTAAGCTACCTCAGATGCACTGCCTTTGCGCGGGATTTTGTCTCGGTGTAGCGGGTGAGGCAGTCGGTAGCTACCTCGTTTCACTTGTTTCCCAAAGCTGACGTCGAGAACGGCCCCAGTAGGTACAAACAGATCTGCTGGAATGGTTGGCGAGGTGGTTCAATGGGCTGCGAAAATCACCCTCGCCCTGTCGGCGGTGTCTTGCGTCGCTGGCAGTTCCCGCATGTTCTCACATAACGAGTGACGTCGGTGGTAAGACGTGGCCAGTAGTACCTTCCTTGTATCCTCGCGAGCATGCGAGATACACCGAGGTGCCTTGCCATCGCATCGTCATTCAGAGCCTACAGACGTTCTTGTCGCAGGGCTGAAGGCACCGCAAGGAGGTGCTTGGCTCGAAACGACGAGAAGGTTTTCTTGTCAAGAAGACCGCTTTGCAGGAAGAATGACGCAAGTGCGCGCTTTATACCATTGGAATTGCGCGGCGGTCCTTGCCTAGCGTTATTCTATTAGGGCCCTAAGTTCCGGATTGGCCCGCTGTCGTTCAGTGAAGTTGTCGGCAGTTATCGTTCCCAAGAAGCAGTCATTCGTGTCGTCGGGCGGTCGTGGGCCGACAGGCGCACGAGAGATGCAGTTGGCGTTGGAGCGTTTTCTGCCGGACTTGTTAACGACGGTAATGTCCTATTTTTGAAGTCTCAGGCTGCATCATGCGAGGCGACCTTAAGAATCTTTCAAGGTGGCTAGCCAACATAAGGCGTGGTGCTCATAACTTTCAAGGGCCTGCCGTAGAGGTAGGGGCAAAATCTTAAGGTAGCCGAAATGATGGCAAGGGGCTCCTTTTCTGTTGTGGAATAATTGGCTACTGCTTTCGATAGCGATCGGCTGGGGTAAATAATAACAATTTCTAGTCCGTGAGCCCTTCTCACAAGAATGGCGCCGAGACCTACTCTGCTTGCATCTGTGTATATTTCTGTCTCGGCGAATTCGTCGAAATGGGCAAGTAACGGAGGCGTCTGGAGATGTTGTTTTAATTCATGAAAAGCTTCTTCTTGCGGCATTTCCCACTTGATGTCCACGTCGGCCCTGCTATCGTTAGTGAGTGTATCGGCGATGCGGGTTAAGTTTTTGACGAACCACCTGTAATAGGCGCACAGGCGAAGATATCGGCACACTGCCCTCTATTCTGTGGGCGGCGGGAAGTCGGCGATTGCGGCTGTTTTCCGCGGATTGGTATGGACTGCAGACTTGCTAATCCCGTCATCCAGGAACAAGAGCTCCTTGTACGCGAATCTTTCTGGCTTCAAGGTGAGTCCGGACGTCTTGATGGCTTGAAGTACAGCTTCAAGGTGCCGAAAATGCTCGTCGAAACTCGACTAAAACACAACAACGTCGTCTAAATACACAAGGCAAGTCTGCCTTTTCAATCCTGCCACTACAGTAACTATAACGCGTTCAAAAGTGGGAGGCGCCGTACAAAGACCGAAGGGAATCACCTTAATCTCGAAGAGGCCGTCTGTTGTTATGCACGCCGTCTTATCTCGGTTTCTTTTGTCGAGTTCGATTTGCGAATAGCTCGTATTGACGTCCATCGACGGAAAGTAGGATACGCAGAAGGATATGCATGCTTTTTTGTGATAATGTTCAGGCGGTGATAATCAAGTCAGAAACGCAGGGTTCCATCCTTGTTTACTAACACCTCGGTGGTCACGCATTGACTCTTGGATAGCTGGATGATGTCATTCCGCAGCATTTCATCAACTTGACTCTTTTAGATGCGGAAGCATCTTATACTCGCGCCTTGTAGTGCGCCGTCCGCACCACTTCTCGAACATTCGACAGCTGACGCGCGCGCATGCGCCGTCGCGCCGTCGCCCACCATCTGTGCCGCGCGCGCTTCTCCTTCGAGAACATTCGACAGCTGACAGCGCATGCACCGTTGCGCCGTCGCCATCTGTGTCGCGCGCGCGCTTCTCCTTCGAGAACATTCGACAGCTGACAGCGCATGCGCAGTCGCGCTGTATATATACTCAAGGTCGGCGCTCGCTCGCTCAGTTGCCGCTCGTCCGTTGTTTGTACGGCGCGTCGACGTCCAAGGTCGCGGTGAAATGAATTCCAACGAATCCACAAACACAATGATCGACGTCCCTTCGACCGGCGCCGCCCTTTCGCATACGTGTGTACGTGTTCACTCATTTAACACCCCCTCCTACAACCACGTTAACCAATTTAGCCATCGACCCAAGTAAGTCGCAATTTAACACCCCATTTCACAACCACGTTAACCAATTTAGCCATCGACCCAAGTAAGTCACACTTTAACACCCCGTTAACCAATTATATGCTCCGCATCCTCCTCAGTGTTCCCGCGAGGGAAGCTGCGGGCAATTTTATGACCCTGCGTTATCTCATCGAAACCTTGTACGGAGCCTGACGAAGTGGTGAGGTATATTCCTCGGTTATGATGCGATATTTTTCGATTGGGGTCTGCCGAATTTTTGACAATGAGGAAAAGTAATCTTCGTATTGCAGGTGCAGGGTCTTGAGCTGTTCTCGCTTGTGGTTCGGCAGGTTGGGACTGACGTCGAAAGCTGAGGGAGGGGCTTGGTTTCGCTGAGAAGGTTAAGCAGAATCAGTGAGGGCGAAAGCACTGGCGGCTTTCACAAATTCTTCGATGTATGCGACCATCGTTCCTTTGTTCACGTGTTTGTACTCATTTCTGAAATTCGTGAGCATAACCGCTGCTTGTCTTACCCGCAGCTCGGCAATTGCTCTTGAGACGCAAATATTACGGATGACCAACAGATGCTGACTGCCTTCAACGACGCCTTCCAAGTCAGGCGATTTCGGAGTGCGACTAAAATAATGACACTGAAGCGAGGTGGAATGGTGACTTGTTCTTCCAGTAAATTCAAGGCGTGATTCCCTGACGGCGTGCCCGGCGGTAGTGCTTCTTCTGTGGATAACGTTACTAGCTTTCTTATCAGGTTGATGACTGCACCATGGCGGCATAAGAAGTCCATGCCAAGGACCACATCTCTCAAGCAACGCTGTAGGACTACGGAGTCTGCGGGATATTTACGGCCGTTAATGGTCACCCTTGCAGTGCAAATTCCAGCCGTCGCTACTGGCTGACCTCCGGCTGTGCGGATTTCAGGGCCTTAATAAGCTTTCCTAACTTTCTCCAACTCCGTTGTGACACTGACGATGAAATATTCGGCTCGAGTATGGACGAGAGCAGTGACACTGTGACTGTCGTTAGAATGTTGAGGTTACTAATTCCCCGTGTCCCATTGCAGTTAGGCCGTGGCGTCGGGTCACGGCTGCGTTGGCTTGTCCCACTGCTTGCATGTTGCGTCTTTAGGTCACCTTCGGTAAGTGAGGTTTCGTCGTCATGACTCTGCCTGGTTTGCGTCGTGTTGGGAAAGCTCCGTCGCAGCGTCGTCGTCATAGGAGGCTCTTCGGTAGTACGTCGCACAGCAATCGCACCTCCATTGGTTGCTGCCCTTAGTTTTGCGGATACGGGCTGGGAGACCAGCCCCGTTTTGGGCTATAGTACTGCCGGTGTTGCGGTGACATACGGCGGCTGGGGGACGTGGAACGGGAAGGACTTCACGGTCTTCATTGCATTCCTGCCAGGTAGTTGGCGATGTCACGTGGCTATTCCCCTGGCTGAGTACGTAATACTTTGACAGCGAAGCCACGCAGTCCCATCTGTCGGTACTGGCAGCGGCGCTAGGTGTGGCCAGCTTCCCTACAGTGGTAGCAGGGCTGGCGGTGTTCGGGGGAGGGGGAGAGAGGGGACACCATACGTCAGGCTACCTCGGTGCTTTGCGCCGGCCTACAAGTGGGTGGTATGGTGTTGGTGGTGGTGGCGGTGGTGTTTAGTGGTGGAACTGCGGTGGTACGGCGTCTTGACGTGGGCGTGGTGCGAGAGCACTCTGACGCACTGCAGCAACGTAGTTCCTAGCCTCCGTATTAAACTGCGCTCAAGGCTCGGGAATTCCTAACGCTTGCTGGACTTCTTCACGAACAATGTCAGTGATCGAGTCCACTCGAGGTGAAACCCCCAGCGTCCACTCGAGTCCACTCGAATCAAAACCAATTTTCTGGCCTACAAAAAGCCCTGCATATAACTCCCATGGCTAACAACAAACCGCACATAACTAACAACAACAAGAAAAGAATGTTTTTTTTTTGTGTGTGTGTTGTAAGCTGTTTTCTTTGCATTATTTTCAAGCAGTTTCGTGAAGCCAGCTTGTGGAACAACATCCCCATTGTAAATAAGAAAATTATTTGAAACGTTTATATCGAATACAATTTCATGATATCAAAACTCTAAAAAAACATCAACCAGTTCGACATGTTCTACAACTCGACTTACAACGTTCCTTGAAATATTCATGTTTCTAACGTCACGTTGTTACACCTGTTGGCTTCGCGGCAGTGCTTGTCAATAATGCCAAGAAGGTGGCTTCATGGCCGCACACAGGGATCTTTTTCTTTTTTAACAATTATTATATACTTACCTTAGAGGTAGGCGGGTGTGGTTTATAGGCAGGGTGATTTATGCGCGAGAAAATATGCTATAGGGGTAAATAGTGCTTCATATCTTCGCACGCATATGTGTGCACTCACCGGGTGCTGGACGCCACTCCTGCGCATTGGTCCTAATGTCAGGCTAATATCGTACTCGTAGTGCTTCTTGGCATTATGTACGCAGCCACCATGGCAGTTTTTTACTTCTACACGCTCGACTGTGTTTGTTACCGTATCTTTACTGTTTGTTGCAGCGTCTTTGGTTTCGCGGCAGCCATCACGTTAACAAAGGGAGTGAAGAAACGCGAGAAGCCATCTCGCAAGATGCATGCGGCAATGAAGAATCACGGCACAAAACACGTGATGGCAAGCGGCAGTTTATTGCCAGCCCACAGCGCGCTCTCCAACTACTCGCTCTCCAAGTACTCGCTCTCCTTAGCGAAAGCGGTAAGGTCCGCTACTCCCGTCAGGTAAGGCCCAACACAGCTGAAGGAAAGCCAACTTCTTGGGACGTTTTGCGATGCCCGAAGTTCAATAGGCCAAGTGTTCAGGCCACTTTCGTTCAGAGTAGCTGTGGTGAATTTTCCTGTGAATGGACGCTAAAGCATTCTAATATTCACAAATATTTTGATATAAATGATATGTTCATTTATACCAGTTCTAAGTAGTTGGATTTGACGAAGTAAGTATTGCAGGTGCGGTCCCTGCTAGTGGCTAGTCGCCTGTACGCCCACCTAACTATCTTCGCATCTATGTCTCGATTACTACAACACACAAAACAGTAGAGATAATGTCCTATATACGTCATTTGGCTTTATTATCGGTTGATTCCAATTGAAGAGACGCTAAAACAAAACCATAAATCACTTTAGACGTATCAACTATGCTCTGACAACTGCAGTTTCGTTAATTTCATCAGCATATTTTAATTAGTAGACGAAAAAATCAGTGTCGAAGGCCTAACTTTAGGAGCTCCATTCAAAAACATTAGTGGTATTGTCACAGGCTTCAAAATGTTTTTTTTTTGTATTTTAGCCACCCTGTCTCAATGCAATTACTTGAAACCTGGTATGTTATCTGTCTGGGTTCCGACAGAGAATAATGTACAGTAAACCAGAAAATTTTGCTGACAACGCGCAAAACTTTGTGGTTTACTGTACATGTGGTTTACTAGAATTACTGTATATGCTAAATTTAGGTAGCTATATTTAGCTGCTGTATATGCTATATTTAGGTAGTTGATTTTTTTCACGTGAAGCGTTTATCTGTAGTATGACGGTCGCATTTTGATTTTCACAGCAGGGTCAAGCTTGCACGGCGTACCTTAAACGGCATTCCATTGGCTAGACGTCCCTTTGTGATAAAGATTGTGACCGATAAGACAGACTGGTCTCGATGCAGAAGTTGATGATTGATTTGTAGGGTTTAACGTCCCAAAACCACCATATGATTATGAGAGACGCCAAAGTGGAGGGCTCCGGAAATTTCGACCACCTGAGGTTCTTTAATGTGCGCCCAAATCTGAGCACACGGGCCTACAACATTTTCGCCTTCGATGCAGAAGTGCGTACACGCATATGCCACAAAGAACGTCGCGTTAAAAAGTGAAAGGTGAAAATTTCCTGTACTCAGTCAAGAAGGAAACAGGCCACCGATTAAAGTAGGGATGCTTGTAGGGCGCCGTGGCGCTGTCGAGAAGTGCTGCGTAGATGAAGTGTCGCGGAGAGGCTTTTGCCCACGCGCTCACAATGCTTTTGCTCACGTGCCCCAATGCCAAATATGTAACACTACTGTTGAAACTGTACATAAATGTTGCGTGAACACGCCGTCTTCGTCTTTACCGCTTCGTCTATCAGCTCTGCAAAGAAGTAACCGCGAGCCGAGATACGCAACACCCAACACCTCGTTCATGATTATGGCGGGGACGTGTACTGGTTTAAACGCCTGCCACTCATTATCGTGAATTGCGGGTTCAATTACCACACCAGACCATTTTTATTGCTCTTTACTGTCTTGGCGTCTTTATTTTTCTGACGTATTTCGGTGATAGAAATCGGTCATAAAAGTCTTGGTGTACCCCGGCATGAAAAAAAAAAGTCTTTCGTGTGAAAAAAAAAAAGCTTTCAAGACAATATATTTAGTACAAGTTAGATAAAATCGTGTATCTTTAACGCTAATTATAAAAGCGGAAGACTAGATAAAAATAGCTACTTGGCGGCATTAGTCCCCATGTGCGAAAGGGATGTTAATACTTATCCACACACCCAGCAACGCCGGTACGATGCGCCGCCATGTACGATGAAACATGCAGATCAACACTATAGGCGCGTCTACATCAGTGGCTCGGAGACCGGTTGACCGAACGAATCCCCCTATAGCTTTATTCAACAACCCCATATAAAGAGTGCATGGCGCCCTCTACATCCCTCCCCCGAGATAAGCACACAACAAAATCACGTCATATCACAAGTCAAGTCTTTTCGGAGCCCTGATTCGGCGACCGAACCTGTTGACTCTAACTCCACCGTCATTAGAGACTTGCGGTGACGCTGTTCCCGTAGCGTCTGTAACAGTGGCTTGCTCTTTGCGTCTTTTATTGTTCTCTCCTGAAGCTGGCTCGTAGATTTGGCTTGCCGTTGGATCTGAATAATGCACTAGATGCTTTATATTACGCACAAGCAACGATGGAAGCGTTTCCACGACGTAACAGCGAGGCTTAGAGGCTGGGCGGAGAACGCACGCAATTTATTTGACGTCTCAAACCCACAACGTGTCTCCTAGCTTCAGTGGTGGAAGGACAGTCGCGGCACGATGACTAATCAAAGTCTTTCTTCTTTCGTCTTCTTATCTGCTCGTCTTGGCACTTAACAACTTCGGGATCAGGCCAGTTTGGTTTGAGGTGATCCGACGGCTTGTGAAGACTGGTTCACAGACTGCGGCCATGAGGAGCTGCGCTGGGCTATACCCTGTAACGCCTGCAGTGTCTGTGTAATACAGAAGTACAAAAAAAAATCTTCTGCTTTCTCAATCAATTCTTTAACCGTGCACACCATCCTCTCAACTTCCCCGTTAGACTGCGTGTAGTTCGGACTTGACGTGATGTGTTGGAAGCCACAGCGCTTCGCAAAAATAGCGAATGCACACGAAGCGAACGGTGGTCCACCACCGCTTCGTACAACTTCGGCGATGCCGAAACACGCGAAAATGCTCTTGACCACATTGATGACGGCCTCAGAGTTCATGCTTCGCATGTAGATGATTTCAGGATAGCGAGAACGATAATCCACCACTAGAAGGTAGTTGTGTTCGTGTGAGTGAATAAGTCCAGTCCGACTTCTTGTCATGGTTTCGTTGGAGCTTCCGTCACAATCAATGGCTCACTTCGTTGTGCTTTTGTGACGGCGCAGAACCTACAGCGACTGATTTTGTCCCAATTTGCATCAATAGCCCATACCACCAAACTGAGACTCTTGCTCTCAATCGGCATTCGTTCGTACCTTGGTGTCCTTCATGGATAAGTTCGAGCGTATTTGTTATCTCTGAAGCCCGGATGAAAAATCGGCTACCATTGAGTAAAACGCTGCTGCACAAAGAGAGATCTCCTCGATGGTTCCAGTACTTTTTAATCTGATCTAGAAGCCTGTTTCGACGAGGCAAGCCCGGAGTGCAATACTTGACGAGCTGGGTGCATTCCTTTTCCAGTTCTTGGCACCTGCAGACATCCTCTACAGTAACGAGCTTCGTGTCAGTGACCGCTGCAACTTACGTTTCCACCAGCTCCTCTACCACATCCACCGAACTAATTGATGGCTTGTCGTACAGAGCCCTTGAAAGAGTATCGGCAGTGGCTAGCTCTTTGTCTTGAACGTAGACCACGTTCAATTGGTAGCGCATGAGTTTGATTCGGAACCTTTGAATTCGTGGAGGGATCGTGTCAAGGTCAGTGTTTCTAAGTAATGTCAACCGCGTCTGGTTATCTGTTTCCACCGTGAATTTGAAGCACCGCACGTACTGGACAAAACGGTGCTCGGCCTATGCTACCACCAACGCTTCTTTCTCTGTTTGGCTGTAGCGTTTCTCCGCGTCAGTTAGCGACCATGATGCAAACTCCACCGCACGTCGCTCCCCCTATGATTGATCCTGCAGAAGAACCGTTCTCTATCCACATGAGCTTGTGTCGCATGATACAATGGTATTGCCACCTGGATGATACTTCGCAACGCAGAGGTCCGACGTGAGCATTGCCTTGATTCAATTAAAGGTGATCTTTTGAAGTGGTCCCATTCCCATGCATTCTGCTCGTCTAGCAAGGCATGCATAAGGGCGGTTGACTGCGAAATATTGGGCAGGAAGCGACCAATATGATTAGTCATAGCGAGGAAGCATCTCACACCCGCAACGTCTTCGGGTGGCTCAGAGTTGCGTAGGGCTTCGAGTTTACTGGGGCACGGTGAGATACCGTTGGCGTCGATGACCCCACCCAGATATTTTTCTCTGTCTTGACCGAAGCAACACTTTGACATATTCAGTTTAACTACGGCTCTCTTCAGACACAACAGAACCTCCACAAGTCGTTTATGGTGCTCTTCACAGTCTTTTACAAACAGCACGATGTTGTCTACCATGTTGACGACGTTCAGTTGTCCCTCTAGAATGCAAGCCATTTCTCGCTGAAAATACTCCGGTGCAGAGGTTAGGCCGAAAAGCAAACGACAGTAGCCGTAGCCTTCGAAGGGCGTGATGATTGTGGAGAATTTTTGGCATTCTTGGAACAATTGCACTTGGTGAATTCTGCTGTCGCGTCTGGTTTTATTAACACCTTTGCGTCGCCAAGCTGCCAGAGCACCCATTCAACCGTAGGAAGCACGTGTAATTCACGGAGTACTTCCTTGTTGAGCTTTATTAAGTCCACACATATTCGGATACCGCCTCATGCTTTCGACACAGTGACGAGATTGTTTACCACAGCGTCGGCTTTGTTATGCGCCTGATGGCCCCTAGTTTTTTTTTTTCTCGTGTAGCTTTTGCTCACTTGGTCGTACAGAGAAATCGGTATACTTCGAGGTACACAGAGAGCAAATGGCTTGGCATTTAGCTTGAGACAAATAGTGTACGGCTCTCCTACGGTGCCAAGTCTATCGGAGATATCCTGGCTACGGGTGGCGCCGCTTGCAGAGTCAGCTGTCTGCTCATGTCGCTGTGCAGCGTCAACGAATTTCGCGACTCGCAATGCGAGGATAGCAGGCAAGCCTAGTGAAAGCGTAGACTGCGAAAGCATGAAATACATTTTATGTATGCAGGTTCGGCTCTTCCACTCCAACGTAGCTTTCAATTGGCCTGAAACATTCAAAGGATAATTTCCTGGACCTGTTAGATGACTTTCCAGTTTGTCGAGGCGAGGCAGTACACCAGGGAAAGTGCTCAGAACGACGGTAACTTCTCCTCTTGAGTCAACCTCGAACTTGAGCGGGACGCCAATCACGTTAACCCAAACGAATTTGGCGTCTGCTTCATGCCTGTTCTTGACAAAATGCATCGCGACGGCAAGTGACTGTCTGCTGATTGAACGCTGCTTGGCTAAACAAACTACTTCGAAATGTCCTTTCTTTTTGCACAAATTGTAAACCGCTTTCTTGGCAGGGTGAAATTCTCGTTGATGTGCCTCTCGTCTGCAGCATCAACACAACGAAAGTTAGCAGCCGTGAAGCGGCTTTCCAGCGCTTGAGCAATATTTTTCAGAAAAGTAGGCAACTCACGTGGCGTTGAAACTATCGATTCGAGGTTTGTTGATGGTGGGATTACTTTTTTAGCTTTAAGGAAGTTGAAAAGTGATTTCCTGTAGCCAGGCTTTGAAAGGAACTCGGAATGTTGGCTATCATAGTTATCCTTCGCAGCAACAACTCTTCGCTTAAAAATTGTAGCCACGTATTTGTAATCGCTCCAGTTTCTAGGGCACTGATTATAGAGCAGTTTTCGCCACACTGCTTTTCTTAGCCTGTAATGAAGTGAACAATCAGAGTTCCACCAATGATTCAAAGGGCGTAGTTTGGAGACTTGAACTGTGAATTTAGCTTTATTTAAAAATTGTATTATAACATCCTTAAAGTTGATAACATTTCGCTCTTTATTTACCTCGGTTCCTTTTGACAAAGCCACACGTAGTGTCTATTCAAATGTTTTAAAATTGATGGGAGAAGTGGGCTGCCTGATGATTGAAGTCACGGGACATACAAGTTCAAACAATATAGGAAAATTATTGCTATTTGTACCTGAGTTTAAAGTAGACCAAGTAGAAATACAGAGGCTAGGGCTACAGAAAGTCAGATCAATCGCAGAATGAGACTGATTGCATACAAACGTGGGGGTTTGCTGGTTAATGCATGTTATATGATTTTTAGCAATAACAACCCACAAGAATTTTGAACACCTGACGGAAAATAAGCGTTCACTAACGAAAAGAAAAGGTATCCCGGAATAGAGATATCTTATGTTAAAATTTCACTTTCCAAATTCAATATTTGACTTGTAACTTTTACCCGATGTGCACTTTTTGAAGAGATAAACACTGCTAAACCACCTCCTCGAGAGGGGCGATCTAAGCGAAATGTTCGGTAGTTTTTAAGATGAAAGGTTTTTTGTTTAGAAAGCCAAGTTTTTTGCAACACTATAACATCTGGGGAATGCTGATTACAAAGGCAAAATAAATCAGTATTTGCGGAAAACATTGCCCGGCAATTCCATTGCAAGATTCTTAATCCACCTATTTTGAGGATATGCCGGTAGCATTCACTGCCTTCTGCAATAAGTTATCTTTCAAAAAATCCTCTTTTGATGCTATTTCTTTCCGGTATTTTTTACTTTTCTCTTTAGGACTCACTGGAGATCCATGTTTTCGTGGCGACGCCCACCGTTTCATTTTCTTTGTGTCGAATTCCATTTGTGAGTCCTGCGAACCTGAATCAGAGCTCCAATCCTTATGTTCAATGGGAATCGTTTTACGGCCTCTTCAACACAGATTGTTATTGGTTGGCTGGGTTTAGAAGGTCCTGGTTCTACAGATCCTGCATTCACCTCTTTAGCTGAAGAAAGCATAGAGGCTGCATGTGGATGATTAACAATCATGAGGACTTGAGCGATTTGTGCATTTACTATTTGAGCAAATGACTCCGTCAGCGTCACAAAAAGGTTCTACAATAGCCTTTTCATTGTTTTCTCAACGGTCGAGGCTATCACGTCTGAGAGTGACAAGTCCATGACATGGTTCTTACGGATCGCAGCTACTGCGTACCCACGAGAGCGCTCTGCGATGGCGATTCGAGCTTCGCGTCTTAAAAGACGTTTTTGCTGAATTATTTCCATAATTTGAATCTCCTGAGCTCTCGCAGGGCATGTGCCATCATCAGATTGGTCAGGGCCACCGCGGAGACAGCAAGACCTTTCCTGAGTTGCGCATTCTTTAGAGTTGTGTTTTCCTGCACACATTTGACACCGCTCTACTGATCGGCAACCCTTTATGCTATGTCCAAAACACCAGCATCTATGGCACTGCAGTGGACGTGCAGTTAGCATTTCGACCCGATATATCAGTGGCCACGCTTTGATCTCTGTTGGTCTAGTAGTTACAGCAAACGTAACTATCACCGACTCTGTCGGGATCCTATTTTTGTCAGCGCGACGTGAACAACAAAAAACTGCCACCGCGCCTGCAGCAGAAAACATCTCTAGAATTTCGGACGGAGACAGGCTCAAGTCTACCCCACGAGGCAAACCTTTTACACAGGCCAAGTGAGGAGGAACAAAAGGGCTCACCGGGAGAGAGGCAAACGATGTGCATTTTAGCAGATCTGATACGCAGGCCTGATCCGGGGAACAGCACAGAATGCCTCCACGACCAAACTATTGCACCTCGGTGATGAGTTGGAAGTGTTCGGTCACCTTCCGTAGCTCTTCCTGGATGTTTTGGGGGTTTTTCATGTGAATAGAAGCCCCAATTTTTGGGACCAGAGCCACCGGAATGCTGCTGAGACCACTGCGCAAGAAAAGATCAATGGGTAAATTATCATTATTGAGGGATGCCGACCAGGCAGAGTTTGCCTGGCCGGGAGACGTGACAGACATCAGTCAGCTGAGCTCAAGTCAGCGCCGCCTTCAATGGCCGCACACCCCGGAAGAGTGCACCCAGACGCCGAAGACAGCTGAACAGGAACTCGAAAAGGCCTGAAGGAACAGAACGAGTACGGGCGGAGCCACTACAAGGATGGCGGACACCACAAAATCCCACACATATTCTTCGCCATTTCGAACGAAAGCCACTGATCGTAAGATACATTGCTCGTGTGGGCACTTCATCTTTTTAGCATCATGTGCATGCCCAAGTTTAACGCATGTAGGCGTCACAAAACACACATCGGAGAGCTTGCCTAGAACTCGATGTCATGCGATACCCGTTTGCACTTAAATTGCGAGTTACAGCACGCCGAAATAATTGAATGATCTTTTTCATTGTACCCGCAGTTTGCATTGATAAGCTTCCTACATTTATGAAGCGAGATTGGATTGACAGAACAAGCTTGCCAGGTCCTTTATTTTTAGGGAATCGTGCCTCAACACCAACGAAAGAGGAGGGCTTATGGACATTCGCTTGCGGACGGCTCTATCTGAACTACTCAGTTATAGCCAGCTCGTGACAAGGGCACTGGTGGCAGCGTTTTTTGCAGCGGCGCCTGGGCAGAGTCTGTCTTAGAGCACTGCACGGCCCTGATTGTTCAGCCCGAGCCCAGCCCGGGCCCATTTTATGAAGCCCGAGCCCAGTCCATTCCCGTGGTTCTAAGCCCGGGCCTGGCCCTACATGACCGACCCCAGGCCGAGCCCAGTCCGGGCATGAGATTCTAAGCCCGGACCCGGCCCGTCCGTACATGACCAACCCCAGCCTGAACCCGGCCCCGGGCCCGAGGTTCGAAGCCCTAGCCCGACCCAGGCTTGAGTGTTCATTGCTAAGCTTGCTAATCTCATGATTAGGCCCGGCCCGGGCCCACTAGAGAGTATTAGTGGTTGACTATGATTATTAATGATGCTTTGCGCTTTGCAGAGAGGAATCAGAGGGAAAATTCAGTGTACACATGCGTTGAAATGTTGCTTTTCCCGCGGTGATAACCATGTGGTTAAGCTGTCTTGCTGTTAAGTAATTGGACGTGGGTGCGATTACCGCGGCCACGGCGGCCGAATTTTGACGGTGCGAAAGGCAAGAACACCCGTGTAGTTACCATTAGGTGCACGTTAAAGAACCTCGGATGGTCGGAATCAATCCCGTCTCCACTACAGCGTGCCTCGTAATCATATCGTAGTATTCGAGCAAGGAACATAGATGAGATGTTGCCGATATGTCACACGGAAAGTCATCAAAATAGGGAAAATAAAACATAGCAATAAAATTTATTCAAAAGTGTAAAACTAACACGAAAAAGCGAATAAAATCAAAGCGGGCCTTTTCATTGATTCTCTTTCTACACTCGCGTTAGAAACAATATTTACACAATTTTTAAGAGGATCCTGATTAGTAAATTCTTGCAGCAAGATAAGAAAACTTTAACGTTATATATTGTGAAGAGCCACCAAAAGCAGATGAAATATATATTTATCGTATTCTAATGCCGTCACGCAAACGTAATCGCCATTTACAATATAATTATATAATCAAGCTGCTACACACAATGCTTGATACTATTTCAGATAAAAGGTTCCACCCTTTGTGAAATAAATATATAAATAAGCTTAAAATAACAATCAATGACACAAAAATACCACACTTTAAAACGATGCCACAGGAATACGAATGCGAAAAGGCCAGAAAAAGGCAAAAATCTGCATGTTCTTGTGCAAAAACAGCAAGTTGCCCAGGCTCTCCGGCTTTAAGCAGTTCGTGCTGTCTTGGAGTACGTATCCAGCTGCACTAAAATTGCGTGCGTGGCTGGCGCTCGTGGATGGGATGCAAATTACTTTTTTGTGCAAGAAATAAAAGCCCATGGTATCTCCTACGATGGGCTTCCCACCATTCAAGCAGTTTTTTAATGTCCTCACACGATACACCTTCCCGAAGGTAACTGTCAAGCCCACTGTCGGCTGGTTGAGTTTCCGCAGCAGCGCGCCGTTCCTTAATTTCGTCAAGAACGTCGCTTGCGGTTCATAATCAGAATGATCTGTGCTCGTTCCTCCTTGTGGCAAACGCAGATGTACATCGATTAACGATTCGCGTACTCTGTCATGAACACTTTTCCTCTCCTACTCATCAAGAACGCGGAGATGGTGGAAAGGCGGCCACAAGAACGTTGCCACTTTGTGAAGCTCTTCTATGGGCAGTTTATTTGAAGGAATTTAAGTGACCATGACTTGAGCTGGCACACTTCTCCTGAGTCTGTCGGATCCGCAGTAAGTTGCTTCTTCAGTTTTGTGTAGTACATCAGTACAAAGGGCAGCGTTACCACTTAATCCTGCTCAAGCTTTTCGCTGGCCTCTTTGAAGGACTCAAAGAATTCGGTGACCTCCGTCAACAAAATCTTATTGCCGTCTTCCAAGAGCAGATTTCTCCTTCAGTTGAGGAGGTTCTCTGCGGCGTCGCGCTGACTTAGCACGGACTTGATCATGGCGAGCTTTGAATTCCACCGCGTGCATATCTTCTGGCACACACAGTGTGGTAGCTGGCTCATCAGTCTGCTCTGTTTTAAGAAAGTCACGACAGCTTTCACTTTTTACAGTTGTTCCAAAAGGTCGGGAAGTTCCTGAGCGAGGTACCTGTCATCAAACGCGTTTCGAAGAACGGTGTTTAGGACGTGTGCACAGCTGTTCATCCTCGCATACGGACGCAGCGCGCTATTTACGTTGGTGCACTCTTGTCTGTCACGAACACCACATTGCTCCACATGCCTTCATCAATACCCAACTTAGCGCTCCTTCGTACAATATCCTTATGGATGTTTTTCTCTCGGGGGGAAAGTCACTAGTGAACAGAACAAGGCTCCTCAGTTCCTATTTCACACTTACATAATGCGTCGTTGCAGTGATATAGGCAATGCTTTTGTGGTCATTGGTCCACATGTCAAATGTCATCGAGCAGCGACTTTCTTTCATCGCTGACTGAATCTCAGGCATCACCACTTGTTAGAGTTCGTTTGCAACTTCGGACACCCTGTGAAACACCGTCGTAGTATGCGGAATCACGGTCCTCGCGGATATGCTTCCGTACTTGGCATCGATAGCAATTAGTTCATCGGCAACATTTAGGAATCCATCATCGCAAACAACGTCAAATGGCCGCATATCTTTAGCGCACCACTTCACGCACGCAGTCGTCAGATTCCCCTAACGGTCGATGAAACCTTGGCCTTCTTCTCAGTGAAGAACGCAGAAATGGCAGTGGTGTCAGCAGCAGCCTTGCACTTGTGGCGGTTCACTTGCGACGTTTCTGGCTTTCCAGCATCACATGCGAACAAAACTTTGCAGCTTTTGCACTTCACATGTCCTACTGATGATAAGGTGTGCACGTCGACAACTTGCAGGAATTGTTTCCAAATCTTGCTTTTTTTAGCTTGCTTGGAGACGAACTTAAGCTCGCGGGCAGCCAGCTTGTCTCTCAATACAGCTGCATTCATAGCGCAACGTGTAGAGGAGATAAATTTCGAACTATAGAACGTCATTATTCAACACAATAAAAGCATCATCACGCTCTGCCGAGCTACAACACAGCATCCAAAGCTTTCTCTCTTTTATCTCTTTTTTTTCAGTAGATGGCGACATGGATCCTATACTACACTTGCAACAGTTCCTTGCATAAGGTTCGTTATGGGTGGGCACTGGTCTGCGCATACTCCGCCTAGCCGGGTATCGCCTAGAAACGGAGGCCGACTTTACTCTCTTATTTTTACGCGCTTCTTCCCAAGCGTGCCTCTTATTTCTGCTCCCGTGAGGAGTTATCAAATCTCGCATTGGTCGCTGCAAGGCGTTAGGACCTTCATTTTCCGGATGCCACAAATTACACGCGCCTGCACCTTAAAATACTTCAGGTGTACAACTCGTCAAGACAGTTGCGAGCTTGCGATGTCTGTTACAAGTTATACCCCTTTATTTCCTCACTACCCCAGCGAAAATTAATATGATGCTTTGAAGATGATTTACGGCTTACAATTTGACCAGTAGGATAGCCACATACAATTCGACCTACACCTTTATAGGCGCAACGAAGGACGTGAGCAACAAATATATTTGTTTACTTACAAATTGTACCGTATGTGTCAACCACGAATAAAAAAAAACCGAAATCTTTATTGCTCCCGCAGCCTGAAGCCCAGGCCCAGCCGGTGGCTTCAAGTCCGTGGCTTCAAGCCCGGGCCCGGCCCAGGCCCGCAATTTTGACCCCGGGCCTGGCCTGGGCACGCCCGAAAACGCTTCAGATGGCCCGGCCACAGGCCAGGCCGGGCCGGGCCCGTGCAGTGCGCTAGTCTGGCTGATGCGTCAAAACCAGCGAGTGAGCCAGGCTGATGCAATCAACGGTATTTCTTGCGGTTCATCCTACGCAACGCATGGAGGGCGCCCCACATCCACAGGTCCGTTTGCAGCCAGCGACCAGTGGTGGTTCCTGATTTGAGGCTTCGAACTAGTGGTTGTTGCGATGGTTCCCCAGGGCCTATGAAAGAACGCCACTGTTAATACTGTACATAAATGTTGCGTCAACTTATCGTAGCCTTGTCCGCTTCGTCTATCAGCTCTGCATAGACATAGCCGCAAGCCAAGACACGCAACACCCAATACATTGTTCATGGCTTTGGCGGTGACGTATACTGATTTAAACGCCTGCCGATCATCATCATTGATTGTGGGTTCGATTGCCACATCAGACCATTTTTCTTTTTCTTTGCTGTCTCGGCGTATTTATTTTGGTGACGTATTTCGGTGATAGAAAATGGTCATAAAAGTTTTGGTCTACCCCGGCATGAAAAAGCAACCTTTCATGTTAAATAAGTGCTTTCGGGGCAATATATTTAGTTCAAGCGGGATGGAGTTGTGTATATTAAACGCCAGTTATAAAAGCGGAAGAGTAGATAAAAGTAGCGTGCTTGGCGGCATTAGTCCCCATGTACGAAAATGATGTTAATACCTATATACACCCACCCAGCAGCCCCGGTACGATGCGCCGCCATGTACGATGCAACATGCGGACCGACGCTAGGTGCGTCTGCATCAGTGACTCGAATACTGGTTGACCGAATGAATCCCCCTAGCTTTATTCGACCACCGCATATATAGAGTGCATGACGCATGCCGCCCTCTACAGCACCCGCAGCGTCGGCTACCCGACAGTGCTTTGAACTCAGCGGGGTGGGGCGGTCGATGTTGATGTAGATTCTCAGTGTCTTGATGACATCGAATTTCCTTGCCTTTCTCGCTAATTGTGTTCTTGTAACACATTTTCCAAAAAAAAGAAAAAAAACGCGTGCGCACACGTTTGGAGCTGCAGGCAATAACGAAGAAGACGAGTGTCCAGTGCACGCGCCATTGTCTCGTGAAACGACGCGTCGAACGCTGACGACGCAGACCACAGCTCTTTGTCGTTCCATCTGACCAGTCCGTTCCTTGGACCCTCCCTGGGCTAAGTCAACGATCGCCCACTGACACCAACGACATCGGGATGGCTCGCCGAAGGCATAACGTGAGGCATTTCGTTGAACACGTTTTCAGAGCACCCTCGAACCTTGTCCGTAGTATCAGACCGCCCTCCGATTACTTCCCATGCCGTGGTCACTGCGGCTGCCAGCATAGTGTGTTAACAAGGCT
This sequence comes from Rhipicephalus annulatus, assembly GCA_013436015.1. Taxonomy (NCBI): domain Eukaryota; kingdom Metazoa; phylum Arthropoda; class Arachnida; order Ixodida; family Ixodidae; genus Rhipicephalus; species Rhipicephalus annulatus. The sequence continues at coordinate 127,874 of WOVY01004701.1, forward strand.
GCGTTTTCGGGCAGTCTTTCTCATTGTTCACTCGGCGCATATCGGTATACGCGCCATGTTTTTATGCGTTTTCCTGTGCTTACGTTAGAGTCGTTCGATTAAGAGCAGGTTTTGTTTGCTGTTGACTCCGCCTTCACAAACGCTCCTCGACTCGAGCCCCGCCGCGGTGATCTAGTGGCTAAGGTACTCGGCTGCTGACCCGTAGGTCGCGGGTTCGATTCCCGGCTGCGGCGGCTGCATTTCCGATGGAGGCGGAAATGTTGTAGGCCCGTGTACTCAGATTTGGGTGCACGTTAAAGAACCCCGGGTGGTCAAAATTTCCGGAGCCCTCCACTACGGCGTCTCTCATAATCAAATGGTGGTTTTGGGACGTTAAACCCCACAAATCAATCAATCAATCAATCAATCAATCCTCGACTCGACTATCACTCTTCACTTGACAGAGTAGAGCACTGCACCGCTGCTCGGTTGAAAATGACGCTGCGCTACTCGAGAATCGCAGCAGATCATCGCTATTATCCAGTGGCTTCACCTGCCTTGAGAGTGAAGGGACGCTCCAGAATACGGGGTTCAGTCTTAAGAAGCGATCCGAGAGCCTCTTAGATGCCTGATAACTCTGAATTTGAAGGATTCTTCAAACATTTGAATTTCAGAAATCGCTCTATCATCCCATCGGCTCATTCGTATGTCACCCACTGTAGCTGTCAGAAAGCTTGTCAGAAAATTGATGAGATAAATATTTGCTCGATGCGCCAGGACATGGTATCACATTCACGAAGTCTTCCATACGGAGTAAAAGTGTATTGTATTTCAATTTTTTGTTCCGATATCGCGTTTCACTACGTAGAAATGAAGAAATGCATAGATAGAATTGTGGTAATGAAATAATTGCCAGCGAAACCACTTACTCTTTCGAGCGCTTACGGAAGTCTAGTGAGCTGTAGTTATTGACAGTGAGCACAATGTAACAAGCCTTAGCCTAGTTCCACTGCAAGTAAAATGGCAGTGTTGCAGCTGCAGCACTGCTGTAGCTGTACCGCGTTGTTTTGGGGCAGTGCTCTGGCAGCGTTGTTTTTAACTATGCAGTGCGAAAAAGATATTTCAGGTGAGAGGGCAAAATAGTGCATGTACCTATTTGGTTAGTTCACTCCCAATAGTCAATGGAAAGTTAGCACAGGTCTCCTGCTAGCAAAACGTACTTGATTCCCATTCGTATGTCGTACGATAACTTCGAAAATCGTTGGGCCCACGTTATCTGGGAGATACGACGCAGAGATTCATGTAGTGCACGTGTTTGGAAACTTATGAGACGAAAGCAGGTGACACTATGGCATCCTCTTCGAGGTACAATGAAACTGGCCTGGTGCTGTCGTTCTAGGTGTTATGGTGTGCTGCATGACCTCTTCTATATTCCACGCTCAGTCGAATCTCCTCTGCACAGCCAGGGTGGTGCAAAGCTGGTTCACTGCATGTGGTTGGACCATGCACTGCCTGATGAGCACTGCGTTCACGAACATCATTTTTCCTCTTAACAGCTCAGCGCCTACCACACTGTGGAGCCTTTGTCAGACGAGAGGGGGGACACTGAACGCCGAGCTATTTATAGAACCGGCAAACACTGACAGTTAATCTTGCTTTTTGTCAGTCTCATCTAGTGCGCTATCGTGGCGGGAAGTCGTGGACGACGTCCCGTAAGATGCGAGCGTTCTGCAGCGCCCCTTTTACGACACAGTGTTCCTGTTGAGAAATAGCAATCGTTTCGCATGGTGTGTTGGGTCGTATCAGCTCCTCGCATTGGGGTCAAACTGTCTTATTTTTTGCGAGTGTGGTTAAATAATAAAAGATACTAACAATATTGTGTTCGCATGAGGGATTCGAATGAAACGCCATACCAACAAAAAAATTAGCTCACGCTTTGTGTCAGGTAGCTCTACGCGTGCTGAAAAGCTTTACTTTTTTTCTTTCTTCCTTCTTTCTTTTATTCATTCGTTTGTTTGTTCTTTATTTCTTTCTTTGTAATGCATCACTTTCTATTTTATTCTTGTGTTTTTGAACAGATTACCAAAATAATGACATTTTTATGAGTGTAGGTTATGAGTGTAGACACTCTAGAAAACCGCAGTCATTACAAAAGGAGAGAGGAAAACAAATCAATTGTCGTTTGGCGCGTACATAACATCCTGATGTTTATTTTTTCGTTTATTTTTTGTTCGTTTTTCTCATAGTTTTGCGTTCAATGCTGGTGTGATCTGCCGATGCTGGTGTGATCGAACAAATTTCGGCTTTTCGGAAGATTTCAACTGCAGCATAGAATCAAAATTCAAGATTTGCACTTCGCCCGTCTAAATATACATATCGCGCTCTGTTGAGACAGCCTTCGTTTTTTTTTTTTCAGATATAGTATGACTGATGAAGCGGGCACGTGCTATTTTTTTCTTTTTTATCGTTTGGGGATGAGAAAAACGAGTTCGGAAAAGGAAGTGATTAAAGTAGGTTTACTTCACAGCGACTGTAGTCCAGCCGGTGGCTGATCCACATCGTATAAAAAACTCCGTATGCTTAAAGCTTTCACGTTCAGAAGATAGCATTGATGGACACTAATTACCTAAAATATGAATTGGTTTAGATTGATAAACAGTACTTTAAAAGCTCTCATGTCGTTATTTCACCGTCAAGATGAAAATCAAGCTCAAAGTTTCTTCAAATTTTCACGACGATATCTCCGCTCGTGACATCAGGGGTTTAAATGTACTTCCAGTATGGAGGTGACGATGGTTGAATGATTTTTTCTGAAATTTGGTACGTCAAGTTTCTCGTCCCTTCAGACGACAAGTTACTTCATCTTTAGCAATTAGATACTACGTACATCCGAAGGGCAGCCATCGATATACAACCTCACAGTGATTGGTGCGGGAACTTGAAGGTGACGTAGCCACCCGCACTTGTTTATGCGCGTTTTTTCAAGCTTATTTCAGCAGCTGTGGCTCTTCACATTTACCTTGCGTAATTCACACTTGCTAATTAGTCATTTGCTCTCCCCTTATGCAGATGTTAGGTACCTAAAAATAGCCAATTACGTTACTTGATGCGCAGGCACGCCGTCGCCGAGCGGAGGCACGCAGACGCGCCATGCGTGCCACTCACAAGGTTCCTCAGCGAGACTGCTTCTGGTGGATCCATTTGCTCAGTCCGTTGTTCGAACGCTGTATGCTCAACGTGCTCCGGGTCATGGCGCTCGTCTGTTGGTTCGTGATGTTGCGCTGGGTGATGGCGCTGGGCGCCATCACCCTGTTGGTTTTGGGGGCCCTTCTGATCATGGCCTTGGCGGTGGGTGGCCCGACACTCTTATGCACCATCGCTGACTTCATGACGGACACGTTCCGCAAGGTTTTCATCATGTGCAAGGAGTTTCTCCAGAATCCTGCCCGTGAGCACCTGTTCGACATGGCCTGGAAGGACCTAAACCTGTGACCGGAGTCTCACGCCCCAGGTTTTGCTGACTTTGCTGCCAAGCTTTCTAGTGTGCAGGTGGCCGTCGGGCAAAGCGGCAGTTGTCGGCCTCTACTCGGAGCACAAGGCATGCCGGCCAAGGCGCGCATGATGTGGAAGTATATGTTACATTTTTTTTTCAACTCTCGGGTGAACAGCTGCAAGTGTTCCGCCTATTTGTAGACTAGACATATAAATGTTCTTTACCTAGTGGCTATACAACACAGTTGATGCCATGACAAGTCTCAAATAAGCGAATAAAACGGGCAGCGTGGTTCACCTAGGTGTTCTGTCTTCTGTTAATCTTGTGAATATCAGCCCATAAGCAAGTTGAGAGCTTACAATGCACATGTGACATTTTCGAAGTATACCTTCTCAAACCATCTCAGGTGCATTTCATGTAGCTACCCGTCCTCGTGAAAAACAAACAAAACCAAGACCCAGCAAACTGGCCAATCTGTTTCGGAGTCCTCGTGAGGTTTCCCTGGGCTTTTTGTTTCACTGCAGCATTCTTCAGAGACTTGTCTTTCGCTCACCCGATGAGCTTCGTGTGTGTTTTTGATAGGTTTTCATTGTGGAAGTCTTGCTTCTGGGTGTGTGTGTGTGTGCTGTCGGGGGGGGGGGGGGGGGTTGTTCTCTAGAAACAAGTTGTTGCAAGTTTCCAATTGTGTGTGCCTTACTTGTTGGTAGTGCAATAAATATTTGTTTTTCATGATTCAGAGTGCCATGTTGCTATGTGTCTCGCCTTTGTTATATATAGCAAACGTCAGAGTTTTACGTCCCAAAACCACAGTATGATTGAGAGACGGAGCAGTGGAGAGTTCCAGAAATTTTGACCACCTGGGGATCTTCAACGTACACATAATACTAAGCACATGGGCGTCAGGAATTTCTGCCTCTGTCGAAAAGCAATTGCAAGAAATGCATCAGAATTCACAGTTAATTTTTACACGGATGCAAAAAGGGGTAAGTCAGTGATTGTGTGTGTGTATGGGCAATGTAAAATTGCGTAAGGTACGATATCGTAGATCTGTATAGAAGTGCATCAGGCGACGATTAAAGAACAATGATACATGCAGTAGGCCGGCATTCGATATGCTATTCTTCGTCATTCTTCTGAGAAGCGGCGTATCCGCTAAACGCTTGCAAGAAATTTCGTGCAAATCGTTCATGCAGTGGCTGAGGTCGATGAGGAATTACGCCTGAAGTGGGTATTCGCCACAGTAATAGTTGATCAAGAACAAGCTTTTGTAAATGGTTGGAGCATTCGATGACTCACTCGTTATGATATTCGCGCAGTGACACCTGGTAGTTCTTTTGCTGTTTTAATTCGCTTTATTACTCCCATTACCGCGATGCCTATCCCGACATCAAGCTAGTTTGGGAATAAGTCTGAAGCACCAGCGTAGCTCAGATGTGTAATACTGAGCTGGTACGAAGCGGACGGAGTTCGACCCCCCTGTCTCCTTAGTACCAGTTTCTTTTTTTTTATTTAGTGCAAAGAGGTTACGGACACCGGCGGTGGCGGCCGCGGAGAACTATATGGCGCCGTGCGTGACCCGAGTTGCGATCTCATACCAGCTTTCACTCTAAAATAGAATTGCTTACTAAGTCGCCCAAAGCTTGACATAGCAAAGTAGGACCCCCCAGCGGGCGTACCCCACGGCGAGCTTCGGGATGCGCAGCTTCCTTCTTGGTGTCACACCCTTTTTTAGGACGTCCTGTGTCACTCTGGTCCCGTTCTGGTGCGGCTAGGTTATGTACTACACAGCGGGGGTTGCGCCTGATGTCTGCGCTGTTTGTTTTTCCTTCAATCTATGACACGTAGTGCGTGGCTTGCTTCCTCTTTCTTTCTGGATTTTTTTCTCTCTTTATTTTTCTTTGTTTTGTTGAGGTTTCTTTTTCTCTCTATTTCCTTCTGCTTTTCTCGCTGTCTGTTTTCCTCTACATCATTATTCCTGTGCTGCGCTTTGCTATCTATCCTCTTCCCAAATACAACTCTCCTCCCGTTCATTTCCATTTCTAGCCCCCTTGCTACAATATACTGTACAAGGTTGGGCTATACTCTGCTGTAGCGTGTTTTTATAGCTACGTGATTAGGACGCTCGCTTTCGGATCGAGGGGACGCAGGTGTGAATTCAACGGCATGAAAAAAAATCGAAACTAATTGATTACACTTCCTCCACGTGTCTCCGTCTCTTTCTATTACTCTCTTTCTATTTCTCTGTACCAGTTCTCTTACCCATCTGCGGTGTTACGATAGGCCACGTCATAGAGGTGGCTGGTAGGATTGGCGCAAAAGTTGTAACACATGCCAGTTTATGATGATAGTAAAAGTAAGCTGGACCCTTTACGGCTGGCATTTACAGCTTCAGAGTTAAAAAAGAAAAGGTACCTTTGCACTACTGGCACCAAGCATGGAACAGGGTGGCATTCTTTGTTTCTCTTTCGCGATTGTGCTAAAGAGCTCGTATAGTAAAAATTCCTTTGTCGGCGACCTTGGTTGTGATCGAAAAATCATCTGCACAAAGAGAGATGCAAATAAAGTAAATAACAAACAATTCGGGGTCCTGATTGTGATCAAAGTATGTGTTCTACCCCACATCTACGCACCTGCTTCTGAATACACTGAAGTTAACTTACTCTGCTTGCAAATAAAGTGAAAATAAGACGCTTGCTTTACAAACACACGCATTCTGTATATATGCTTCATATTGTACTAATAATGCGTGGTACAATCGCTCTCATCGGGTATGAGAACATTTGAATATCATATTAACTTCACAGTATAAAGCCAGTCACCCACTACAAATCGGACACACATTACTGCGCTTATTTCCTTAAGGCCACGTAGTGGGTGCATAGCAAGCTTGAAAAAATTTCATACATTAAGTGTTTGAAGTACGCACCAGCGGAGGATATCGCTATTTCGTTCAACTCTTTAAGGCGAAGCTTCAGTATCCCCTAAGTGTTTTTCTTTCTTCCTCGTTGTGTTCTTTTCTTCCGTTATCTCTGTGATCTCTGTGTTTTTTACAATTTATTTGCTGCCTTCTGTTTTTGCGTATTTACTTTCTCGCACTTTCTATGTTTCTTTCTTGCCTTTCTATCTTTATTTCTTGCGTCCTCTTTCTACCTCTTTGTCTCTATTTCTGTCTCTCTCATCGACGTTCTCTATTTCTTTGTTTCTTTTTCTTTCTGTCTTTCTTCCTTTTCGTTACCTCAAAATTCTCTTTCTAGCTATGTATTTCTCTCTCTCTCTCTCTCTCTCTCCTGCTTCTTTCTCTCTTTACCGTCACAACTTTCTTTCTCACCATCATTTTTCTTTTCCAGCAACTTGCTGCACTAATGCAATGCTGTACTAATGGAATGCTGTACTAATGCTGTGCTTTGCTCGCGTGCGTAGTTATCCAATTGATTGCGACGCTAAACACTTAACCGCATAACCTCTAGTAGAGGCAAACACTTTCAAGGTTCGAATCTCTCTAATTTAAAGCTTATGTATTACCTTTTCATATGGTAACTTGTATCACATAAGTCACGGTATTTTTCCAAGTAACAGAGAAAGCAAAAAGTAACTAGCAACGTCTAAAATTGTAACTTTTATTATAGGAATGGCGTGTTCTTGCCCCTATGACTTTTTGAAAAACTTCTAAACAGGACGGTTATACTGTAAACCTTCAAATGTACCGTTTATGTCAAATACATCAAACCATTGCAGGGAATCGATCTTATACAACTTTTGCATGCCTCGTACAATAACTCTTCCACTAGGAGAAGAACATCACAAGGGACAAGCAGACGTTGTGGGTTCATATTCCTTACATTCAGAAAACTGCATTTTCCTTTCATTCACCTCGAAAATAGAAGCGCCCTCAAAGAACGACAGGCGTATAGGCTGACCGCGCTTTTTAGCTTAGTGGTGAACAAATTTTCTAATCAATATATGTCTATAAAGCCTGCGTGCGCCTTGTAAATTCTGTGAGAAATATGTGAAGTTCTTTAGAGTTGGTGAATCCGAATATTCCATGCAGAAGGAAACAATAAAAAGCCAAGGAGCGTTTCAGCAAGAGACGCAAAGGAACGCATCGACGGAGAAACAGACATACGAGAGCTAAGAACAGCTTTAGAGAGAAAGAGCCTCTAAGCGAAGTTATCCGCTGGCATGAGATTCTACCAATCTTCAGCAGAGCAATAAATTCAAGCTTCAAGTTCCCAGGTCAGTAACTTGTTTAATGGCTTAACTGCGTTTTTAAGTCAATAAGCTAACCATAATAACTACAATTCATTAAGCAGACACCGTGAATGCAGTGGGCAGACGACATGGCGCAAATGAATACATGTCGAGGGGCTAAGCGTCCTTCCTATTTGCTGAGGATTCTGTTGCCTCAACAGTGCAGAAGGGAACTTCTCAAACAGAGTATAAGCGCTAAAATAAAGCCTCTAATGGGATGCATGCACTTTGATTTCCCTTTGTGGCTGCTTCCTTTTTTGTAATAATCTTACCCAGGCTTGGACAGCATCTCTTCAGAGGCTTGGGGCAATAATCACCTTTACGCCATCTGTTACCTGGGCTTAGAGAACTACATTGTAAACTTTAATTAGTAAGTTTATTATTAGGCTTGCACAATTTCTTGATGCAAGTTTCATCAGTTAGCAATGAAATAGTGCAGCACACTTTTGAAGCCTACTTGCAGCAATATACTGTCAGTGTCATATTTACTTGCGTGTGAGCAAGTATTCTTTTCAAGGGTCATTCATTATTGAAGTCTGTGTTGCTTCTGTCTGTGAAGTTTAGGAATGCTTCACTGATGAGCATATTGTCTTTGTCAGGGCCATATCAGATATGAGATTTTTTTAGTGTACCTTTCTCATACAAATAGACGTTAGGTGATGGTCTATCCTAAAAATGTACTTTTTTTTCTATAAACTGCTTCTTGTTAATTCTTGCTTTGTAAAGTTGACCTTGTTGACTTTTATGAAAATAAAAATTGAACTTAAATTCAATCCTATAGGTTAATATCACTTTCAAAAAGGGTAAGGTGTCTGTTAAAAGCAAAAAGCTGTGTTTTGCAGTAATATCCAGTAAGTACTGCTTTTCGCAGGCACTTGAGTGAATACTTGTTACACCTGTCCCGTTAATTAGGGAGGCGATCGCCGGGCTAATTCCAAGAGCCGAAGTATCGGCCCCCCAAACCGCACCACGAAAGCGTGGACAATTTTGAAGTGGTCCTTTTTGGTGCGCCAGCGGACGCCGGCCGTGGCCCAAAGAACAAGTCAGAGCCGAGAGTTGATAAACAAACAAATTATATTCTCAATAATGGCAGATCGAAAACAATACACAAAAATGCACACTCCACAATAGTTGCATACAATATGTCACCAATCAAACCAATCAATCAACGTACTACACAATACAATCAGCCACACTCAAAACAACGGACACAGACAACAATACGCACTACAATGCAGTCGCATGCATTGAACAACCAAGACACTTAAGGACTAAAGAGATAGAAAACCTATTCAGTCCAAGGTCCTTGGAACAAAAGTCTGAATGATACTCTTCCGAGGATCACTCGCTCAAAGTCCAGCGTTGTTGTCGTTCCGTAGCTCTCGAAGTTTCTCTTCCAAGAAACCTCGCGTCCTCAAATGGCCACTCTCCAAGCTTCAAACTTCTTCGCCGGAAATCCGTCGGCTTCACACACGCAGCTGTTGCCCGCGTCTTCGCTCGATAGCGGTAAACCCACGCTCTTGCCTGTAGCTCGAGCCGTCCCTACGGACCAAAAACTTCGCCGACTACACGGCGGAATCCCTACGCGCTCTGGCGCTCACTTCCGTCTCCTCCTGCTTTCTCGTCTCGGCTGCTCGATTAAATACGTTCCGCGCCACCTTCCAGAACGTTCTCCTCATTTCGTCGGCGCGACGCGCAGCGAAGGCTGGGGAGCGGCACGAGACGGTTCGACTGCCCTCTCCTGAAGATGATTCACTCGGTCTGACCCCGCCTCCTTCGTTCTAGAAGAATCGCGGCCTTGCTGGGCCGCCGATGTGGAGTGAGGAGGTTAGTCTGCGAAGCCGTGCTTCTGCGGGGAGAGCGCGCGCCCGGGAGCCTTGGATGTTTGCTTTTTTTTTTCTTTTTACCTCGCGGCGTTTCTGCCGCCCGTTGTCGCAAGGATTTGGCGGCGCGCTCTTTTTTAGCGCTCGTTCTGTGACACTTGTTCTATACATGAAATTGACTGTTTATTTGGTATACTTCTAGGTGAAGGGAGTGTGATAAGCACGAGCGTATTCGAAGGTCGTAGGTTCGATTCCTGCTCACGGCAGGTTATTTTTTCACCCACTTTTCTTTCTTCTAATTTACAACACATTTGTTCTAATAACTTTCCCTATACATTCCTTGGCAATATTGTCTGTTAAATCTCAATAATATTGTGTCAAAACACGGAAAAACTAGCCCTTAGGTATACACTTCTTTCCCTTATATATAAATAATGTTTTTCTCCAACTTGCAGAAAGCGGACATTGACCTGGCATACCGCCTGCAAGCAGCCAAAACGGAGAGGCGACCAGAGCAGTCACCGGAGCGGCGACCTTGAGTGGCGACTGGAGAGGTGTACACTGGCAACACTGGGGTACATGCCGGCTACGCCGGACAAGGTGCGAGCATGAGAAGCTTGCTGAGTAAGCTCCTAAACAAGCTATGGATTCTAGCAACACATTACAGATAACACTGCTAGGCTTCTAAAAAATCGAAGGTGTGTCTAATACACAGACAATTTTTAATGATATATTGTGGGGGCCATTTAAACAGTCCTAGGTGCGGCTTTTACAGGGTGCGGCCATTGCCCTAGTATATGCATTAATGCTCAGACACGTGTTAAAGAACACCAGTTGGTAAATATTTAGTTTCCCACTATGGTTTGCCTCTTAATTGTGTAGCAGCTTTGGCACAAGATATTTCTAGTGGCATAAATAGTGTCAAAGCCTGTATTGCCCAGAGGGGCAATTTAGGTTGTTATCACAGCAGAGCATGTTGCTGCTGAGATTCAGTAATGATGGCTGTGTGTGGAATTTCTTGGTTTCAGGCTTTTTGTGACTGGGGTCAAGTTAACCAGAATGGCTGCTTTCTCGTTAGAATGAATCAAGTTTTTTTCCTAGGCAATGCATGGTTGCATGCAGTGATCTTCAGTGTAGTATTCTAATTAAGCAAAAAGTCTGATCTAAATTGTAGTCAAATCAACTGCTGTTAGCTTTATTGAATTTATGTACATAAAAACAGTTTAGTTTAATTTTTACTTGTACTGAGTGTTTTAATCTAGCTTGCTTTTTCCAGATGATGTAAAGACCTTCGAAGCACATTATTCATATTTGGGGCCATTTGAGCTTGCTGATCTTACTCTTACCTCTTTTACATTACTATGTGTTCTATTGCTGTTAATGCCTTTCTTTCTTCATCATGTGACGTCATTGTTTTGTGTTCTTGCAGCTCAAAGGAGAGGCAGAGGTATTCGCCATTGAGAGCAAGGCACGCGCTGAAGCAGAGCATGTGTGCATAAGTGAACCATACGTCACCCTGCATGAAAAATAATTTGGTCATATAGGCCCCTCTTTATTATGGCCATATGTGTGACAACGCTGTCTTAAAGCACCTCTCGTTATGTGCATCGAACGCGTCATTCGAAGGTCGTAGGTTCGGATCCTGCCTATGGCAAGTTATCTTTTCACCCACTTGCACTTTTCTTTTCTTGTATTTACATTACAGTTTGGTCTAATACCTTCCCCTGTACTTTCCTTGGCATCATTGTTTGTTAGATGTTATATATATATATATATATATATATATATATATATATATATATAATATATATATATATATATATATATATATATATATATATATGAGATCTAACAGGCAGTAATGCCAAGAAATGTACAGGGGTTGTTATTACCAATGGAATGTAAATAAGAAGAAAGAAAAGTGGATGAAAAAATAACCAGCCGTGGGCAGGAATCGAACCTACGACCTTCGAATAACGAGTTCGATGCATCGAAGTTTGGGGCCATTTTTGTGCCCATTGCAGTGCCACTGACCTGAAGGAAATGCTTGCCATTGAACTCAAAATGGTTATAATTTAGTACAAGTTGAAGAAGTGTAAACAGCACCTCGCCACTTACACTGGTTGATGAGTCAGATTTTACATATTCAGAAACCATAGCCGCTATTCCGTCATGGTGGGGTATGTTGGTGTACAGTGAGCAGACGTCCATGGTCACCGGAAAACTGCCGCCTGGGATGTCGAGACTTGAAGTTTCGCAGATGAAGTGGTTGTGTCCTTTAGGTAATAGGGAAATTTCGGGGGAATGTTTTTTATTAAGGAATTGATGAATTCTGATATATTTTCTGTTGATGTGCTGTTACTGGATACTATCGTACGTCCCGGATTGCCTGCCTTTTGTATTTTGGGGAGCAAATAGAATTGACCGGGAACGGAATGGGCCGGTAACATTGCTTTTAACATTTTGCCGGTTATTTTCTCGTCCCGGCGGAGATTGTTTAGGGTTACTTTTATCTCCCTTTCGAATTCGGGAGTCGGGTGCGTTGGAAGTTCTTTGTAGAATTTTGTGTCTGATTGTTGTCGTTCTCCTTCATTTAAGTAGTCCGACGTGTTTAGAATTACTATGCAGCCCCCTTTATCAGCCGGTTTGATAGTAATTCCGGTGTTTTTTCGTAGTTCATCGAGTGCCCTTCGTTCTGACTTTGATATGTTGTTTCTAAATGACCGACTTTTTTCATACGCTCTGATGATATCTTTTTGAACTGCTGATATATACATATCGAGGTGTTTGTCCCTCTGCTCACCTGGACACCATGATTTGTCACCACCAATCAATCTACTCTCGTCCGTACAGTCCTTGCGATAATGAAAGTATTCACGGAGGCGGAGATTACGCGCAAAGTTATCGAGGTCTTGGTACAGTTCAAATTCATTGAATCTACCGGATGATGGACAAAAGGTTAAGCCTCTCGACAAAAGTTGAAGCTGAGCGGGTGTGAGTGTTGTGTTCGACAGATTGAGGACATTTTTACATAAGTTTTCGGCTGCTCTTGGCTATAACGTGGCACGGGAGTGTCAGCGTCATATTCGAGAGTAAGAATGTTTTGATTAAAATTGCACTGTAGTTTCGAGTTCCCATTTTTCTCCTCAAAGTTAGGTTGTGGTACGGGTGGTCCCTAGCGTTCTTGTACGGCCTCATTCCTATTTTCCTGTTGCAGAGCAGTGGAGCTTCTGCAGTCCCGCTTGAATTTTCTATCTTTTACTACTGAAATTTCGCCTCTCTCTTTTAGTTCTTATCTTTCCAGTTCTCTTGCCTCATGCTCTCCGAGATTAGATACCAATTTCTGCGTGGCCTCCGTGACACTGTATTCGGCAGCCTTACGCTCACTATGGTCCGCAATGACCCGAGTCAGTTGCAAGGACGCTTCTAGTAATATTTTTTCCCACTTCCCCCTTTCTGCTTCACTTAGTGTAGACATTGAGGGGTTGCAGGCTAGGCGGAGGCCCTTAGGTGCAATTTCGTGAGATAGATATTTGGTTAGTTGTTCCGCGTGTTTTTCGTATTGCACCCGCTTTTCAATGATTTTCCTAATTGATAGAAATGAGTGGGACCATGCGTGTTTAAGACTGCCCGTACCTTTTGTTTCCCCGTGTCATTTGGAAGCCGCCGCCTTGGTCTTCG